>CAEFZP010001590.1:0-17500 GCA_903064625.1 Mallotus villosus
GTGGAGGGGGGACATTGGTCAAGGAACGGTAGGAAAGTGGGTTAATGGGGGAATTGGGGGGTCATTGTGGATCGTTTTGTCATTGGGTTTGGGTCATGTGAAATTTGGTTCATTGTGTACCCCTCCCACACCGGCCACAACCCACAATAAGGCTGGGAAGAAAAAAGCTCAGGTTTTCAGAGGTCACGACCTCCACGTTCCACATATCCACAAATCACTGAACCGCAGCCTGCTGGGTGTCCTTTCTGCCCGCGAGATCACATCCAGCACAGCCTGCACACACCACCAACACACCCAACCAACAACCCACCACACACGCACGTATACCACACACCACCTCACACGGCACCCAACAACGCACGCACCACACACACACCGCACACACGCACACACGCACACACGCACACACGCACACACGCACGCAAGTATACAACACACACACACACACGCACGTATACACCACCACACGCACGTATATACACACACACACACACACACACACAGACACCAAATGGAAATGAGTGAGAAAGGTGACTGTGTCCTATGTACATGTGCATCTGTGTGTGTACATGTGCATCTGTGTCTGTGTGTGTATGTAACGAGTATGTAACGAACGTGGTCTTGCATGATCCGTCAGAGGGATCTGGCACTGTTCACTCCCACCATTTAGGAGATCACTCCCACCGGGAGTCGAACTCACCACCTCTGGCTTCCCAAGCGCAACCACTACCAACTACGCCAAAGAAAAACGCTAGCTATTCAATGACGCGGGTGGCTCATTACATACCTGAGGAGTGAGTTTCACCGATACACATCGGCTACATGTACATGTGCATCTGTGTGTGTGTGACACTCACGATGTCTTCCACTTCCTGTGGGACCCATGATGGCGTTCATCCCTGGTCTCATGATGCCACTGGATCAGCCAATCAGACAACAACAAAAGAGCACACAGACCAATCACAAAAAGGCCACTGACAAACATCAGCCAATCAAATGGCCGTGGGAAAGTAGAGTTGACCAATAGCAGGGTGGCAGTGTGTGTAGCCAAGTACAGGTTGTGTAACATGGAACATGAGGCCAGTTTAAACTACCCTGATAGCATATCTACAATAACACGTGCACTCCCATAACCATGGTGGTTACACACACACCCTAGTGTCACACACACCGTAGTGTCCACACACACCACTAGCGTCACACACACCGAGGTCACACACACACAGACTCACACACAACAACAACACACACCCACTCACAACACACAACACACACCCACTCACAACACACCCACTCACACACACACACACACAATCACACACAGACCCCACACATCACACACAGACCCCACACACACCACACACACCACTCACACACCCTACCTGACGTCTTTCAGGATGAGTTTTCTCAGGGCCTCTCTTCCTGCAGGGTCCCCTGCTCTCCCTCACGCTGTAGTGGAGCCTGTTGAAGGTGACCGTGGGGCCCCCCCTCCTGGCCCCCCCCTCCCTGGGACCCCTCCATGGGCCCCCCCTCCTTGGGGACCCCCTCCACACACTGCACGTACACCCCCCACCTGGCCACCAGACAGCTCCATGGTGACACAGCCAGGGGGGGTGAGGAGAGAGCCAGATGTCAGGTGGAGGAGACAGACAGGTAGACTACTATGAAGACTGGGAGACGTGAGAAATAAGTGGGAATGTTGAAGGAGGACGAACAGACAGACAGACAGGACAGACAGACAGACAGACAGACAGACAGACAGACAGACAGACAGACAGACAGACAGACAGACAGACAGAGACAGACAGACAGGACAGACAGACAGACAGACAGACAGACAGGACAGACAGACAGACAGACAGACAGACAGACAGACAGACAGACAGACAGACAGACAGACAGACAGACAGACAGACAGACCAGACAGACAGACAGACAGACACGACAGGCTGAAAGCTAAACAGACAGGACAGACAGACAGACAGACAGACAGACAGACAGACAGACAGACAGACAGACAGACAGACAGACAGACAGGCAGACAGGCAGGCAGGCAGGCAGGCAGGCAGGCAGGCTGAAAGCTAAACAGACAGGTAGAAGAATAACTGGACCTTCCACCAGGCAGTACAGGAGAATGGTATCAGCTCTGAAACAGTCTTGGAGCTGTGTCTCTCCAGCCTAACCTCTTTACAACCCCACCAGCCTATCACCCATGGACAAGGCTGGGGCCACGCCCAATCAGGAGGAAGGGGACGTGAACTTAGCACCTGTGGGCTGTGACCATGGCAACGGCGAGTAAAATAGTGCAGATGTGAACAGTTAACAAACATCTATAGCTTGAATAACTTACTCGAAGATTTGACGTCTCGTAATCATCGATATTTATACTTTAATGTGTTTGGTAACAGCTTGATTGCTACTTTACCAACTGAAGGCCGGAGTTAGCTCCCTCACTGTAACAGCACCGCTGCTCTCTCCCGGTAGTATGCGGTACTACAACAAGGGGGCAGGATGAACGTTCTTCTGTGACGTTATTTTCCAGCGTCCAATAATTATCCGAAGAAGTCTCCCATGACCACGCCATATGGCGGCCCGCGACCAATTGTTTTACCGTGTGGTGAGGAAGTAGGCGGGGATTCTGTAACAAGCATGGTTTTATGTTTTCAAGAAACTCCGAGGTGTTGTCATTGGAGTGTTCAGTTTGTTTGGGACCGGGCAGCTTCTTAAAGCAGCGACGGAAAGCTATCACGATGCGGATTTAGCTAGCTAGCTAGCAAGCTAACGACAATTGCTTATGAGTTGTTCGACTGTACCGCAGCGATCAGCCGATAAAATCCTTTACATCGGAATAAGAAACGGATACAGTCTTACACTTTATTGCACTTGAATAGATTAGTCAAAGTGCGATTATAATGGAGGAGAAGAAGCATGAGGGCGAAGCGGAGATTCAAGAACACGGCCCTGAACATTGGTTCTCGAAATGGGAGCGGCAGTGTTTGGCCGAGGCCGAACAGGACCAGCCGAGCGAAGAGGACACGGAGCAGAGCCCGCAAAAACTCTGGCATCTTTTCCAAAATTCCGCCACCGCAGTGGCACAACTATACAAAGGTCCGCATTCATGGTTGACTTGGTTAGCTAGCCGGCAAGCTAGTTAGCATAATTGGCTATCCAATCCAGCATTCTGGTGTTAGCTTGCTACCGAAGACTGGGAGGCAACAAAGGGCATTGACTAGCTACAAGCTCACTTGTGTTAGCTATTAGTTAGCTCTAGCTAGGTAGCACTGCTAGCGGTAGTACCTAGCTTAAAGCTAGCTTCACTGTTGATTCGAATTGGCTTTGTTTCAAACGTTGATGCAGGCTATTTAGTAGACGGCTTTATTTAATTGATGTGGTTTTAATGAGCCTTTCCCCTTTAAGCAATAGCTAGTTTGTCACAAAAGTGCATAAGTGTCAGTTGTGTAGATAACGTTAGCTAGTTTATCTGTCAGACTCGAATCTGTCACTGGCAGACTGCGCGTCGTACAGTCTGGTCAGGAGTTGACAGCCGGCTTTGTCTGTCGGTGTCAGTTGCGAGATACGTGAATAAGTCACCCGTCTCTGAAATGTGATCACTTTGTTCTATAGTCATAACAATTGGGCATTTCTGGAATTGAAGGTTTTTTTGTTTGTTCGTTCAGACCTTTCGATAATCGGCTAACGCCTTCTAGCTCTGCTCCCGAGGTACAAAATGGCGAAGCGCAGGGAGGAGTTCATATGATGAAAATAACTCTTTACTATTTACGGCCAAACTCTCAATGTTATCTGTAGCGCCTGGCCTTCCTCTAGACGCAGACACACACTGGAGATAGACTCAGAATTATCGCGCTTGTCCACATTTGGGTGTGTATCATAATGCTGACAGTATTCAGAACAAAATGGCGAGGGGATTAGCAAGCTAAGACATTTGAATAGTTATTGTACTTGAGCGAGGTTCTAGTGGGAGACGGACATACTTGGTACAAAACAGCCACCGCTGTGAAGCTAACTGAAGACGTGCCAAGTTTAGCGAATTTGATCGTTTTTCACAAATGGCCTAGCTAGTGCAAGCTAACACAAATTGTGGTTTTACTCGGCGCCACCTAGCAACATTTGAATCTGTCTTCACATAAATAGGATCGTCTACTCAGACAAAATGGCGTTTCGCATGCAAGCAAGTTGACATGATGTAAATAAACTTCACGCTTGCTAGAGAAACCCCAGAGAGAGACATCGAGACGTCCTACTTTAAAAACTAACTTCAACAACATATTTCTAGCGTCCACAATGTTAATGGAGATTCCTATGATCAAGATGGAGGGATTTGTGAAGAGACACAGCAGATGAACCGTCCTCGGTAACGATAGTAACGGTCGTTGTGTCTCGCAGACCGTGTGTGCCAACAACAGCAAGGTCTGTCGCTTTGGGTTCCGTTCCAGAATGCCGCCACCGCCGTTACCAACCTGTACAAAGGTATGTCACGAGACACCTTATGATTTTAATTGACCTTTACGAGTTAGCTATTTAAAGTTTCACAGTGTAAAGTAACCACATCTCAGCTACTAGGCACAGTGTAAAGTAACCACATCTCAGCTACTAGGCACAGTGTAAAGTAACCACATCTCAGCTACCAGACACAGTGTAAAGTAACCACATCTCAGCTACCAGACACAGTGTAAAGTAACCACATCTCAGCTACCAGACAGTGTAAAGTAACCACATCTCAGCTACCAGACACAGTGTAAAGTAACCACATCTCAGCTACCAGACACAGTGTAAAGTAACCACATCTCAGCTACCAGACAGTGTAAAGTAACATCTCAGCTACTAGGCACAGTGTAAAGTAACCACATCTCAGCTACTAGGCACAGTGTAAAGTAACCACATCTCAGCTACCAGACACAGTGTAAAGTAACCACATCTCAGCTACCAGACAGTGTAAAGTAACATCTCAGCTACTAGGCACAGTGTAAAGTAACCACATCTCAGCTACCAGACACAGTGTAAAGTAACTACATCTCAGCTACCAGACAGTGTAAAGTAACCACATCTCAGCTACCAGACAGTGTAAAGTAACCACATCTCAGCTACCACACACAGTGTAAATAACCACATCTCAGCTACCAGACACTGTGTAAAGTAACTACATCTCAGCTACCAGACACAGTGTAAAGTAACCACATCTCAGCTACCAGACACAGTGTAAAGTAACCACATCTCAGCTACCAGACAGTGTAAAGTAACCACATCTCAGCTACCAGACACAGTGTAAAGTAACCACATCTCAGCTACCAGACACAGTGTAAAGTAACCACATCTCAGCTACCAGACACAGTGTAAAGTAACCACATCTCAGCTACCAGACACAGTGTAAAGTAACCACATCTCAGCTACCAGACAGTGTAAAGTAACCACATCTCAGCTACCAGACACAGTGTAAAGTAACCACATCTCAGCTACCAGACAGTGTAAAGTAACCACATCTCAGCTACCAGACACAGTGTAAAGTAACCACATCTCATCTACCAGACAGTGTAAAGTAACCACATCTCAGCTACCAGACACAGTGTAAAGTAACCACATCTCAGCTACCAGACAGTGTAAAGTAACCACATCTCAGCTACCAGACAGTGTAAAGTAACCACATCTCAGCTACCAGACACAGTGTAAGTAACCACATCTCAGCTACCAGACACAGTGTAAAGTAACCACATCTCAGCTACCAGACAGTGTAAAGTAACCACATCTCAGCTACTAGGCACAGTGTAAAGTAACCACATCTCAGCTACCAGACACAGTGTAAAGTAACCACATCTCAGCTACCAGACACAGTGTAAAGTAACCACATCTCAGCTACCAGACACAGTGTAAAGTAACCACATCTCAGCTACCAGACACAGTGTAAAGTAACCACATCTCAGCTACCAGACACAGTGTAAAGTAACCACATCTCAGCTACCAGACACAGTGTAAAGTAACCACATCTCAGCTACCAGACACAGTGTAAAGTAACCACATCTCAGCTACCAGACACAGTGTAAAGTAACCACATCTCAGCTACCAGACACAGTGTAAAGTAACCACATCTCAGCTACCAGACAGTGTAAAGTAACCACATCTCAGCTACCAGACACAGTGTAAAGTAACCATTCCATCATTCTCCCTTCATTCCATTCATCCCTCTCCATTACATTTTTCTACCCTCCCTCCTTCTCCTGCCCCCCCTCCCCTCTCTCCCCCCCTCCTTTTTACCTCCCCAAACCCCTCTCCTGCCTCTCCCTCCCAAAACCCCCTCGCTTCCCCAGAGAGTGTGGAGGTTCACCAGCGTAGCTACGACCTGGGCATCCAGGTGGGCTACCAGCGCAGGAACAAGGAAGTTCTGTCCTGGCTGAAGAAGAGAAGAAGAAACATAAGACGGGAGGACCTCATCAGCTTCCTGTGTGGCAAGGCCCCGCCCCCTCGCAATCCCAGGGCCCCGCCCAAGCTGGCCGTCATGTCTCCAAGCCGACCGTCGTCGACGGAGACTGTGTCGTCGGGTTGGAGACGGACCTGCAGCCGTTCAGAGAGGCCATAGCCCTGCATGGTGAGTCTGAACAACGACGCAGTGATGTCAGCAGTGATGTCAGCAGTGATGTCAGCAGTGATGTCATCCACTGGTGTTTTGTGTCTTGTTTTAAGTGTCAGTTCAGGCACCGTTTAGGGATAGGAAAACGTTTTTAAAGTATTGATTTGGCATCAGTTTTGTAAAAACTGAAACGATACACAATCGTATGGTGAGACACACACACACACAAACACTATCCACACACACACAAACACGCACACTATCCACACACACACACAACACTATCACACACACACAAACAAACACACACACAAACACGCACACTATCCACACACCCACACACACACACAAACACTATCCACACACACACAAACACCACACACAAACACGCACACTATCCACACACCCACACACACACACAACACACTATACACTCACCACACTATCCACACACACACCATAGCCCTGCATTGTGAAACCCTTCAGTGCGCCTCCACTGTGTCCAGAGTGTGACCTGTGTGCTGTTCCCCTCCAGGCCTGAGTGGGGCGATGGGCGAGCATCTCTGTCCGCTCCGGGGCGCCCGGCTCGCCCACCCACCTCCAGAGACAGCTCCGCCCCCCCCGCCGCCCGCCGCAGGAACGGTCTCCATGACGTCGACCCTCAACACCTTCATCTCCGAGGAGATGGCGCTGCACCTGGACACTGTCGCCGCGGCCAATCGCAAGAGGGGATCCGCCCAGTGCAGTGATGTCATCACAGACTCGCCAACTCACAACGCAACCGGATGCTTTGAGCCCCGCCCCTTTTTGACCTTTGCCCCCAAACCCCCATCCCCCCCCCCTCACCTCTGCTCGTCAACAGCCGATGGATGATTGGATGACGACTGGCCAATCCTGGTCCTGATGCTTCAAATAAAGAAAAACTTAAAGATATAAATAGCCACACCATCCTCCCCCACCCGGCCAATCACAGAGCAGGCTCCGCCCCTAAGACTATGGTCTCTCCAGTGATGACATCATGATGTGGGACTCCCTCCCCCCCTCTCCCCTCTCCTCTCCTCTGTCCAGGATTCTCTCAGTGTAGCTGAGATCTGCAGCACGACGACACCTGGAATCATTGAGGGAACATCCTGGGAGGGGGGGGGGTAGAGAGAGGGAGAGCAGGCGGACGAGATCGTAGGAGCAAGAAGAGCAGAGATCGGAGTGCGGACGCGACCGAGACGAGGGGGGCCCACGCGAAGTTTGGGGGGGTCAAGGAAAGTGGACACGGTAGGGGGAGGAAGAGTGGGACTGAGAGGGTGGGGTGGGGGGAGATGTCCGTTGACGGATGAGAGAGAGAATGAGAGAGAGAGAGAGTGGACGGGAGAGGGACGCGGGGTGGGTGATAAGCTTTCGTTTAGGAGGGGGGTGGTGGTAGGTTTGCGATAGGGGGGGGGGTCTGAGGAGGGGGTAAGAGTAGTATACTAATGGGGTTAGGAGGGTGGTCAGGGGTGTTAGGGGTAGGGTGTTGAGATAGGAGGGGGAGGGTGGGTTTAGGTTTAGGGGGGGGTAGTTAATAAAGAGGCGGGGTATATGGGTAAGAGAGGAGTGGTAAGAGAGGAGGTAAAGAGAGGAGTAGAGTTAAGACCACTAAGGATCTAAGAGAGAGGAGGGTTCTAAGAGAGGCTCTAGGTCAGGGAGGGAGTTTTTTCTCTCCCCACCCGCAGGGGGGGTAAGAGAGGTTAAGATGGTCGGGTTAAGAGTTTGGGGTAAAAGAAGTAAGAGAGTATTAGGGGTATAGTACGAGAGGGAGTACGAGAGAAATAGGTAAGGACGGTTAGGTAAGGGCGTTTAAAGAGAGGAAATAAGAGAGGAGTGGGGTAGAGGAGAGAGCGAGAGAGAGAGGGAGAGAGGAGGAGGGGGATGGAGAGAAGAGTGGGGAGAGAGGGGGGGATGGGGGGGGATGTAGAGTGGGGTTCTTAAGTGGTCGCCCCTAGTTACTCCTGACTGGCATCTCTGGTACTCCCTGCTGTGTGTGTGTGTGTGTCAGGAAAACTGCCACTACTGACTGTGTGTGTGTGGTATGCATACTTTGTCTTTGCCTTTTGAAGAAGCTGCGCTATCACTGATGTTGTGGATCAGAGAGGCTGTGTGTGTGTGTGTGTGTGTGTGTTTGTGGCCGGGGTGGCTGTGTGTGTGTTTGAGGGGCTCCAGCACGTTTAGCACAATCTTGTTATGGATTCAATTCCGTTTTTTATTTTTTTATGCTTTCACAGCCATGACCCCTCCCCCCTCTTCCAGTAATATTGTGGACTATCTAAAGTGTATATAACATACTGTGCTGATATGAAACACGTGGTACATATTGTAAAAACGACAAGTGCAAAACCCCATTGAGTTGTTGATGTACATAATGATTCTGGCAGTAAATAATAAAATAAAAAAAAGCTTTTTAACTATGAAAACGACACGTTTGCTTTGTGACTTCGCTTGTGTTGATATAGTAAATAAGCGCGAGCTCCCTCATCTTGTTCACATGATTCTGTTTTGGCAACATGTGGAGAAAATTCTTTATAAAACCGTGTTATAGACAGTGTCGGTGGGGTGTTGAATTTCTTCCCGTTGTGTGTCACTGGGGGCTGGCGCGCGGGGGAAACCTGAGACACTTCGTTCCTCGATGTAAACAAACGTTCATGTTGCCGTTACCGTTCATCAGTCAGTTACGCGTATCCACCACAAGGTGGCAACACAGCTTGCATGTTTGAAAGGAGTCCGCCTGGTGTGTAGCGCGCTGGCACAGAACCTAACCCTGATAACCTAATAGGAATATCTTAGTTGATTATATTAATTAGTTGATTATTAATAATCGTGAATAGGAGGATCCTGTTTGATATTGAAATCGTGACGAACTTTAAAACAATTTGTAGAAAATATCTGAACTCTGAAACCGTTCCAGATCTCAAGGTTTGTTTTAAATCTTTAACTGTTTGATTCGTTCTTCTGTTGTCAGTACGGATATATCATCACACTTCGATCTCTGGTTCTTAGATTGTTTTGGGGCCTAAACTGGCATTATCGGTACACAATGTGCATGCAGCCCATAGACACGCTAAATTGGTGTAGGCTGTTCACTGGCAGACCATGATTACCTCACTACGAAATCAAACTCACTAGCCTTAATGTTTCAAATGGATGTGGAACTGAATATGTCCCATTTGTAATATGCTGCTGTAATATGGACAATTTCAAATTGTGAAATTCATTCATCCAAATGTTAGGATGATCATTTGAAGATAAATGTGGTTTTCGTTATACATGCAGTTAGTCTAGTATTTGTATGTCGCTTTGAATAAAAGCGTCTCTGCCAATCGAATGAAATGTGAAAATGTTCAAGGGCTGGTGATCAGAGAGAGAGCACGCGGACGTCGTCTGAGTGTGCTACCGCGCTCTCCGCTGGCGCAGCGGACCGCTGAGGGCTGTTTGCATCAACACGTCCGCGAGAGCTGCTGAGACGTTGGGCGGGAGGAAGCAACAAGTGTCTGCTGAACGTCCAGATACCCCCTCGATACGTGCCATCTGTACCGAGTCTGATAGCGTACACACACACCACACATCACACACACCATACACAGCACTGAACACCCCACACACAACACACCACACACACACACACAAACACACACCCACAGCATACATACACACACACACACACACACACACACACACACATACACACACACACACACACACACACGTCCATAGCCATGTTCATTCCTCTCCTGAACGAGTGTGGTTCCCGGGCTTGCATTTTTCTGCGCCCCTTCGCCCCTTTACCTCTGTCTGATTTGTTCCATCGACTTATCATCCCTCTTTCCCTTCTATTCTTTTACCTGTTCCCCCTTTCCCCGCTCTCTTTTTGTCTTCTTCGCTTGTTTCTCGTTCTCGTTCGTACTCCCCATGGGTTCCCCCCCTGTCGGGCGCGGGGCTGAGACGTTGTACTCTCCTGTCTTACTCCCCTTTTCTTTGTTTTTTTTTGTTCTCCTCGCGCTCTTCCCCCCTTTCTCTGTTGGTCTAAGGGGGGAGTATTCAAAGGCAGACAGATGGTGATCATGATTGACTGCACAGTTATCGCTTCACACACACACACACACCACACACACACGAACAGAGAGCAATCATAATTCTGTTTGCACCTAACCTCCGCTCACATTGATAGTGCACGTACACACACACACGCCACGCCCACTCTTCAAACAATCTTATGACTGGGGAGCAATTCAGACAGGACGTGTTTATGCGTCACCAAGAGATGTGGAGGAGCAGGGAGGTGGAGGAGAGGGAGGTGGGGTGAGGGAGGGACCTGCGCTGGAAGGGAGGGAGGCTCGCCCCTGCGGTGGAGGAGAGGCATCTAACCCTTCACCCCATCTCTCTTTTATGCGCCTTTGGGGGAAGGGAGGCCTGACGGGTGGAGGAGAGGCGTAGGTGCGAGCGTATTGACGGGAGGAGAGGCGTGCCTATGCTTCCCCCCCTTCCCCACCAGGCAGCAGGGGGGGGGAGGGATCGGACCTCCGCAGGCGGGCTCAGGAGTATCGGGAGGGACCGGTGGAAGGAAACGAGGGAGGTGGC
The DNA here is from genome assembly GCA_903064625.1 of Mallotus villosus. NCBI lineage: Eukaryota > Metazoa > Chordata > Actinopteri > Osmeriformes > Salangidae > Mallotus > Mallotus villosus. Next base: position 11,186 of record CAEFZP010001590.1, read on the forward strand.
AGGAGAGGGAGGTGGGAGGATTGAGGGAGGTGGAGGAGAGGGATGGTGGAGAGGGGAGGGAGGTTGGAGGAGAGGGACATAGGGGAGGAGAGGGAGGTGGAGGATCGAGGGTAGGTGGAGGGCGGGAGGAGAGGGGACGAGCTGGAGGAGAAGGGAGGGGGGAAGGAACGAAGGAGAGGGAGGGGGAGGAGAGACGGGAGGGTGGCGGAGAGGGTAGGTTGGAGGAATGGAGGGACGGGGGAGGAGAGGGATGTGGAGGGGCGATTTGAGGAGAGGGAGGGGGCAGTAGAGGGGGGGAGGGTGGAGGAGGAGAGAGAGGGAGGTTGGAGGAGAGGGAGGGGAGGAAGAGGGGGGGAGGTGGAGGAGAGGGAGTGGAGGAGAGGGGGTGGAGGAGAGGGAGGTGGTAGAGGAGAGGGAGGGAGGTGGAGTGAGAGGGAGGGGGTGGAGGAGAGGAAGACGGGTTTAAATAACTCCCTGGTGACTTGTACAGGCGCCGAGACTTTGCGTGACACACACACTCTCGCCTCTGCCGCTCTCGAGCGCCTCGCCCGGTCTCCTCTTCGCCGCTCGCTGAGAGCCCGCGCGCGCCGCAGCGCGCAGAGCTGCGGCGCGCACACAATAATAAACTACACACACAATAAACACGCGCGGGCGAACGTCTTCTCTCTCGATCTTCTCTCAACACACACACTCCTTCCTCTCCTCCTTCTCCTCCTCCCTCTCTATATCTCCTCCTCTCTCTATCTCTCTCTCTTTCTCTCACCACACACACCACACACAACACACACTCCAACGTGCTCGGCGCAAACACTCAAAGCCGGTGAAAAACAGTGCAGTGGTGGCTATGACATGAAATCGGATTGCTATTTGTAATTTTTTTTCCCTCCAGCGGAATATGTTCTCTTCTAAAGGGGTCGGTTCTGCCAAGTCTCTCTATTACCAACGAGACCGGCACGCATACATTCGCCGACGCCCCTAAACCTCCAAGAGAACGCATAGAAAGAAGAGAGAGAAGCCTTACAAACCAATACCGAGAGAGAGAGAAACGAAGAGAAACCGAAAAGGAGAGAGGAGGAGGACCACCCGCTCACCATTAAGAGCGAGAGCAGCGGAGAGAATTAAGGAGAAGAGACCCCATGCGTACTAATGACAACAACGATTTGAGAACAAAGAAACGAGCGCGATGTTTTGTTGTTAGCGATCGAGAGAGAACTGTTAAGAGACAGAGAGAGAAGAGCGCGATACGAAGACGAGCGAGAAGAGAGCCCAGTGACAAATCGCCGAGTCGCTATCGTATATTTTATCTCTCTCTATAGAGTATGATCGCTCTAGCAGCTAGATAGACTCACCACCGATATCCCGCGACCTCTCTCCTTCTTATATCTCCCCTCTCTCTATTCTCTCTCCTCTATCTCTCTCTCTACCCCAGTCTTGAACAAGGGACACACACACAACTCTCTTCGACAGACCTCCCCATGCCACCAGTACGTCCGGCTTCCCACACATCCGACGAAAAAACCCACAGCTGATCACCCTAGCAACACGTTATATGCTCCCGGCAATATTTATCAACTCAGTGACACCAGCGATTGAGGGTGGGGAGGAAAAAGACAGAGAGATGGAGAGAGAGAGGTCAATGCGCGAGAGAGAGGAGAGAAAGAGAGATGGAGAGAGAACAAGAGAATGGAGGAGGGGAGAGAGACGCCGAGAGAGAAGCAGCGACGTGATGCAACTCGCCATAAGGAAGCGGTCATTAATCTTCTGTGGTGTACGCCGTCTCATCCACGCAGTGTCCGCGCAGCGGCACAGCACATCGCGGGAGCGACACGGCAGACTGAGACAGGAAGAGACGTTCACGGGCTCAGAAGAACTAGATTCAACAACATACCTAAAACATAAAATACAAGAGGAATTAGAAATCGGGTGGAGATAGATGAGGCATGGAGAGTGTGAGAGATGGAGGGGTGGAGAGATGGAGGTGGAGATGGAGAGAGTTGTTTATATGTGTGCTGCGAGGGAGCTTTGTATATGTGTGAGCTCGCTTGCGAGCAGCGGGTGGGTGTGTGGGCTGTCCCTTCTCTTGTACCTGACATCTCTCTCAGAAGTGTGCACCTCAACGTGTGGTCTGTCATCTCAACTGTCAGGTCTTGTTAGCCCCGTACGTATCCTGTGCTCGTGTGCCTCCGTGCGGTGTGTGTGTGAGAGAGATAGCGTGTCTGTTGCCTGTGTGTGTGCTGGGTCTGAGAGATTCTTTTGAGCAGGGCGTCGTCGTGTGTGTTGTGAACTTCATAGCCTTTCCGGTACGTCTTAGTCTGCTGAACTGCAAATGTCTACTGAGATACTTACGTCCGCTGTCTCCATTAAGCTAGCTTTTGGTGTGCCGTGCATCTGCGTTGACGTCCAACCACCACACTTACACGCGCGTACCACACGACACGCTCCTGGTATAATATTAGAAAACACTGTTCGCCTCAGCCACACACACACACACTCATCACACCACTGCTGGACTACAGTCTTTACTTCGCTACAGTCTCTACATCTCACACACACACGCACACACATCCTAGAACACTCTCTCAGGGTATACGCCAGGATAACTATATTTTTAAACTTTCCCCTCCATCTATCTATCCATCCATCCCTTCACATCCATCTGCAGTATTTTCAAATATGTTCCTCTGCTCGCCTCAGAACACCTCCTACTAAACATCTATCTCTCCCCTCTCCCATCTATCACCCTCTCTCTCCTATGCCTCTTATTCTCAACCTCTCTCTCTCTGCCTCACCCTCTCGCTCCTGCCACTCTCTTTTCTCACCCTCTCTCTCTCGTGCCTCACCCTCTCTCTCCTTGCCTCACACTCTCTCTCTCTCTCACCCTCGCTCTCCTCTGCCGCCCACCCTTTTCTCCCCTATTCTCCCCTCTCTCTCTCTGCCGCTCTATTCCCACCTCTCTCTCCTCTGCCTTGCACACTACTCTCTCCTCTGACCTCACCACTCTCTCTCTCTGCCTCTCACCCCTATTCTCACACTCGCTCCCGCTGCATACACATATTATATCTCGCCTAACACTCTCTCTCTCTGCTCACCAAAACTCTATTCGAAACGTAGATCTACTTCTGCCTCCCCACCCTCTACACACTATTCTCACCATCTCTCCTACTGCCTCTTTTCCACCCTCTCTCTCTCTGACTCACATCTATCTCATCTGCTCACCCTCTCATCACTTGCCTCCACCATCTCTCTCTCTCACCCTCTCTCTCCTCTGCCTCACCCTCTCTCTCCTATGCCTCCCCCCTCCCTCCCCATCTCTCTGCTCTCCACCCTGTTCTCTCTTCCCTCCATCATACTTCCTTCCGTCTTTCTCCCTTAATTAAAAATGTTTAATATCAACTAAATATAATCAAGGATTGTGTGTGTGTTTGAGTATATTTCAAAGCATTTGGGTGTGTGTGTGAGAGTATATGTTATGGCATGGTGTGTGTGTATGTTGGAGCATGTGTGTGTGTGTGTGTGTATGTTAGAGCATGTGTGTGTGTGTGTGTGGTATGTTATGTAGAGCATGTGTGTGTGTGTGTGTGTATGTTAGAGCATGTGTGTGTGTGTATGTTAGAGCATGTGTGTGTGTGTGTGTGTGTATGTTAGAACATGTGTGTGTGTTAGAACATGTGTGTGTGTATGTTAGAACATGTGTGTGTGTGTGTCTCTTGGTGTTGAATTACATAGCAGGAGAGCTCCTCTGAGTCAATCACAGTAATCTGGCCTGAAGTAGCAACTCAGGAGGCTGTGTGAGAGAGAGAGTGTGTGTGAGCGTGTGTGTGTAAGCATGTGTGTGAGAGAGAGCGTGTTGTGTGAGCGTGTGTGTGTGTGGAGAGAGCGTGAGCGTGTGTGTGGAGAGAGTGTGTGTGTGTGTAAGCGTGTGTGTAAGCGTGGTGTGTGTGTGTGTGGTAGCGTGGTGTGTGTGTGTGGGTGTAAGCGTGTGTGTGTGTGTAAGCGTGTGTGTGTGTGGAAGCATGGTGGGTGAAGATGGGTGTGCGGTGTGAAGATGTTGGTGTGGGAAGTGGTGGAGGGTTGTGGGAGAGGTGTGTGAGAGCGTGTGGGAGAGTGTGAGGAGAGAGTGTGTGTGGTGAGAGGGTGTGGGGAGAGAGAGGGCGTGTGGGAGTGTGAGAGTGTGTGTGTGACGTGGAGTGGTGTGTGTGGTGTCGTGGGGGAGAGAGCGTGGTGGGTGGTGTGAGGTGTGGTGGTGTGGGGTGTGTGTGTGTGGTGGTGGGTGTGTGAGAGAGGTTGTGGGTGGTGGGGGTGTGTGTGGTGAGAGAGCGTGTGTGTGTGTGGTGTGTGTGTGTGTATGTGGTGTGTGTGTGTGTGTCGTGGTTGTGTGTGTGTGTGAGAGAGCGTGTGTGTGTGTGTGGTTTGTGATGTGTGTGTGTGAGAGAGCGTGTGTGTGTGTGTGTATGTGTGTGTGTGTGTGTGTGTGTGTGTGTGTGTGTGTGTGTGTGTGTAGAACTTCGTCCAAATCCCAGATTACAGTTTGGTTCCTCAGAGGGGTAAAGCTCCCACCGTCACCATTGACAACTGACTCCTCCTCACTCCATCAACTATTAAGTGCAGCCATGTTTCATGCATGGTCATCTGTGTGTGTGTAACACTTGTATAACCCCCCCACACACACACACACGTGTATAAACACACACATGTATAATCACACACATATGTATAAACACACACACACATGTATAACACACACACACATGTATAAACACACACAAATCACACATGTAAACACACACACACAGGTATAAACACCACACACACGTGTATAAACACACACACACACGTGTATAAACACACACACACCACGTGTATAAACACACACACACACGTGTATAACACACACACACACGTGTATAAACACACACACACACGTGTATAAACACACACACACACGTGTATAAACACACACAAACACAACACACACACGTGTATAAACACACCACACACACGTGTGATAAACACAACACACAACACAAGTGTATAAACACACACACACACGTGTATAAACACACACACACACGTGTATAAAACACACACACACACACGTGTATAAACACACACAAGGCCTCCAGACTTCAGCTGCTTGGCCTGCAGCCGTGGGCGAAGAGTCTTTTGTGAGGAAGTGCATTGTGGGTATTCTACTGCTGTCTGTGTGTGAGGACCAAGGCCTGGATGAGAGAGAGAGAGGAGAGAGAGAGGAGAGGGATAGAGGAGAGGATGAGAGAGAGAGAGGGAGAGAGATGAGAGAGAGAGAGGAGAGGGGAGAGAGAGGAGAGAGAGAGAGGGAGAGGGATGAGAGACGAGAGGAGAGAGAGGGAGAGAGAGAGAGAGAGAGGAGAGAGAGGGAGAGAGAGGGAGAGAGAGATGGAGAGAGAGGGAGAGAGAGGGATGAAGAGAGAGGGAGAGAGAGAGATGGAGAGAGAGGGAGAGAGAGGGAGTGAAGAGAGAGGGAGGAGAGAGATGAAGAGAGAGAGAGAGGCTGAAGGAGAGAACTGGAGAGAGGGATTTTTTTTACAGTGGAGTATAGTGGAGTATCTACCAGCAGAAACACACACAGACAACATGAAACTCTCTTGCTGTGTGTTTCTGGTCTTAACAGAAGCTTCTCCTGACAGGACGTCGCCGCTGAGGTGTGTGTGTCTGTGTGAGTGTGTGTCTGTGTGGAGTGTGTGTCTGTGTGAGTGGTGTGTCTGTGTGAGTGGGTGTCTGTGTGAGTGTGTGTTTGTCCCATCAAAGGAGGGGGGGGAGACACTGGCACCGTGTCGCCGAGTCAACTAAACTGCGTGGGCTGCATGCTCCTGTGTGGGTAGCAGGAGCGACACACAAGAGACCAGCAAGAAGCGAGAAGGCCGATCAACAAGCACGCAGAGAAGAAGATACGAGCGAGCGATGATCTAGCTCGCACCGACATTCCTAGCAGCACCACTAAAGCATCTATCATCTACCACCCCATCTCCCTCTCCTCTCATCTCCTCCCCCTCTATCATCTCTCCTCTTCTCTCCCCTCCCTCTCCTCTCCTGTGGCTCACTCCAGTATTTTTAGTATGTGTGAGTAGGCGTCGGTTCTTATGAATTTTCATGGTTTGTTCACCGTGTAGGCTGACACTCTGCTCTCCCTCTCTCCCTCACACACACACACACACACACACACACTCACAGACTGCTGGCAGCACACACGCGTGTAGGCTGATGGTATCAGGGCAGCGAGAAATGAAACCAGATCACACCAATCTATATCTCTCTCTATAAATCCCTTTCTTACTT
>CAEFZP010001590.1:22500-24112 GCA_903064625.1 Mallotus villosus
TGTATGTGTTTCAGCGTGTTGTGTCTTTGTTTTGTTTGAGCTCTGAACGTTTCCAGTTTCCAGAAGGATATACTCTTTAATCCTTCCTTCCTTCCTACCTTCCTTCCTTCCTTCCTTCCTTCCTACCTACCTACCTACCTACCTTCCATTGAAAAGATCAGATCCAATCGGCTGCATGAACATCATTAGAACATCAGTAGAACGTCAATAGAGAACATCAGTAGAGAATGTCAGTAGAACGCCAGCAGAACGCCAGTTAGAACGGCAGTAGAACGTCAGTGGAACATCAGTTGAAAGTCAGTAGAGACCATCAGTAGAGAACGTCAGTAGAACGTGGAGTAGAACATCAGTAGAACATCAGTAGAACACCAGTAGAACACCAGTAGAACACCAGTAGAAAACGTGTTTTTGGTCAGACACCAGTGCTAGGTGACACAGGGTATAAAATCTACAAAGTGCACATCTATAAACCCAGCCTCCTCACACACCCTACTGTACAAACCTACTCTACGGTGTGTGTGTGTGTGTGTTACCCTGTGTGTTGCTCTACTACAGAGCCTAGGGAAGCATGCTGTGTCCTGAATGTTGTCATATTGGGAAGAAAGAGATGGTAGAGACTTATCAGCTGACCAGACAGACAGATCAGCTGACCAGACAGACCGGTCAGCTGACCAGACAGACCGGTCAGCTGACCAGACAGACAGATCAGTCCCTTGCTGGGTTGGTCCATGACTATATTTGGTCAACTAGTTGGAATGTTTGATTGTTTGATTGTTTGATTGGTATTATGACATCATTTTTCTTCTAGTCAGTCTGTTTCTATGGAGACAAGACACAATCACCTGGTCTGTCTGTCTGTCTGTCTGTTATGTCTGTCATGTTTTCCTCTGTGCCCCTCCTACAAAAACCCCCTGCCTCACCCAGCCCTGCCTCACCCAGCCCTGCCTCCCCCAGCCCTGCCTCACCCAGCCCTGCCTCACCCCAGCCTGCCTCCCCCAGCCCTGCCTCACCCAGCCCTGCCTCACCCAGCCCTGCCTCACCCAGCCCTGCCTCCCCCAGCCCTGCCTCACCCAGCCCTGCCTCACCCAGCCCTGCCTCCCCCCAGCCCTGCCTCACCCAGCCCTGCCTCCCTCAGCCCTGCCTCACCCAGCCCTGCCTCACCCAGCCCTGCCTCCCCCAGCCCTGCCTCCCCAGCCCTGCCTCACCCAGCCCTGCCTCACCCAGCCCTGCCTCCCCCAGCCCTGCCTCACCCAGCCCTGCCTCCCCCAGCCCTGCCTCACCCAGCCCTGCCTCACCCAGCCTGCCTCCCCCAGCCCTGCCTCCCCCAGCCCTGCCTCACCCAGCCCTGCCTCACCCAGCCCTCAATGCCAGGCCCTGTCTCTCTGTCTCTCAGTGCATCTCGAGAGATTAAGTGTGTCTGTGTGTGTTTGTTTAAAGCATGCTTCAGTAAAATGTGTGTGTGCGGAGTGTGTGTGTGTGGGTTTTAAACGTGCATCAGTGATTGTGTGTTTCTTAAGCGTGTCTGAAAAGTGTGGTGTGTATGTATGAGTATATATGTATGTGTGTGTTTGCCTATGAGTATATATGTATGTCTGTATGTGTATATATGTGT
>CAEFZP010001591.1:0-2500 GCA_903064625.1 Mallotus villosus
GAGACTAGTGAGGCCAAGAGACTAGTGAGGCTAGAGACTAGTGAGGCCAAGAGACTAGTGAGGGCAGGAGACTAGTGAGCCCAGGAGACTAGTGAGGCCTAGAGACTAGTGAGGCCAAGAGACTAGTGAGGCCAGGAGACTAGTGAGCCCAGAGACTAGTGAGGCCAAGAGACTAGTGAGGCCAAGAGACTAGTGAGCCCAAGAGACTAGTGAGGCCAAGAGACTAGTGAGGCCAAGAGACAGTGAGGCCAGAGACTAGTGAGGCCAAGAGACTAGTGAGGCCAAGAGACTAGTGAGGCCAGGAGACTAGTGAGGCCAGTAGACTAGTGAGCCCAAGAGACTAGTGAGGCCAAGAGACTAGTGAGGCCAAGAGACTAGAGAGCCAAGAGACTAGTGAGGCCAAGAGACTAGTGAGCCAAGAGACTAGTGAGGCCAAGAGACTAGTGAGGCCAAGAGACTAGTGAGGCCAGGAGACTAGTGAGGCCAAGAGACTAGTGAGGCCAAGAAACTAGTGAGGCCAAGAGACTAGTGAGGCAGGAGACTAGTGAGGCCAAGAGACTAGTGAGGCCAAGAGACTAGTGAGGCCAAGAGATAGTGAGGCCAAGAGACTAGTGAGGCCAAGAGACTAGTGAGGCCAAGAGACTAGTGAGGCCAGTAGACTAGTGAGGCCAAGAGACTAGTGAGGCCTAGAGACTAGTGAGGCCAAGAGACTAGTGAGCCCAGAGACTAGTGAGCCCAAGAGACTAGAGAGGCCAAGAGACTAGTGAGGCCAAGAGACTAGTGAGGCCAGGAGACTAGTGAGGCCAAGAGACTAGTGAGCCCAAGAGACTAGTGAGGCCAGGAGACTGTGAGGCCAAAAGACTAGTGAGGCCAAGAGACTAGTGAGGCCAGGAGACTAGTGAGGCCAAGAGACTAGTGAGGCCAGGAGACTAGTGAGGCCAAGAGACTAGTGAGGCCAGGAGACTAGTGAGGCCAAGAGACTAGTGAGGCCAGGAGACTAGTGAGGCCAGGAGAATAGTGAGGCCAAAAGACTAGTGAGGCCAAGAGACTAGAGAGCCCAAAAGACTAGTGAGGCCAAGAGACTAGTGAGGCCAGGAGACTAGTGAGGCCAAGAGACTAGTGAGGCCAAGAGACTAGTGAGGCCAACAGACTAGTGAGGCCAAGAGACTAGTGAGGCCAGGAGACTAGTGAGGCCAAAAGACTAGTGAGGCCAAGAGGACTAGAGAGCCCAAAAGACTAGTGAGGCCAAGAGACTAGTGAGGCCAGGAGACTAGTGAGGCCAAGAGACTAGTGAGGCCAGGAGACTAGTGAGGCCAAGAGACTAGTGAGGCCAAGAGACTAGTGAGGCCAGAGACTAGTGAGGCCAGGAGACTAGTGAGGCCAAAGACTAGTGAGGCCAAGAGACTATTAAAAACAGTGTGCAAAGGCTAGGCGACCTACTCAGACGCAATTCACTAACAGACAGACAGGGGGGCAACATGAAGCTGACTTCAATAAAACTGAAACAAAAGGTCTCTCCTTCTCACACACACACACACACCAGCACACACACACACACACACAAACACAGGTATTTATAGAGGAACCAGCTCCTCGTGTGACCTGGCCACATCATCACAAAGCGCCAGCTGAATGTTAATCCTGCTGGGGGCGTTGAGAGAGAAGAGAGGGAGGAGAAGAGGGCAGGGAGGAGAGAAGAGAGGGAGAGGACGGAGGAGGAGTGAGGAGGAGGAGGAGGAGAGTGAGGAGGAGAGGAGGAGGAGAAGCAGAGGCGGGGAGGAGGAGGAGGAGAGGAGGAGAGGAGGAGGAGAAGAGAGAGAGAGGAGGAGGAGGAGGAAGAGGAGGGAGGGGGGAGGAGGAGGAGAAGGAGAGGAGGAGGAGGAGATAGTAAGGAGGAGGAGGAGGAGGAGGAGGAGGGAGGAGGAGGAGGGAGGAGGGAGAAGAGAGGGAGGGGAGAGGAGCGAGGAGAGGAGGAGAGGAGGAGGAGGAGGAGGAGGGAGGAGGAGGAGGAGGGGAGGAGAGGAGGAGGAGCGGAGGAGGAGGAGGGAAGAGAGGGAGGGGGAGGAGGAGGGGAGGAGGAGGAGAAGGAGGAGGAGGAGGAGGAGGAGGAGGAGGGGGAGGAGGGGAGAGGAGGAGGAGAAGGGTAAGGAGGAGGCAGGAGGAGGAGGAGGAGGAGGAGGAGGAGGGAGGAGAAGAGAGAAGAGAGGAGGAGAAGAGCGAGGAGGAGGAGGAGAAGAGGAGGTGAGGAGGAGAGGAGGAGGAGGAGGAGGGGAGGAGAGGAGGAGGAGGAGGAGAGAAGGAGAAGGAGGAGGAGGAGGAGGAGGAGGAGAGGAGGGGGAGGAGGGAGAGGGAGGAGAAGGAGGAGAAGAGGGGGAGGAGGAGAAGGAGACGAGGGAGGAGAGGAGAAGGAAGGAGAAGAAGGAGGAGGAGAAGAGAGGGAGTCTAGACGAAACGTGCATTCCTCCCCTCACACAGCCGGCCTGTCTGTTTGATTGAGCTG
>CAEFZP010001591.1:7500-39843 GCA_903064625.1 Mallotus villosus
GATGAGGGACCTAGATCGACTGTGCCGGGGGACCTTATGGATTCTGTGGATTCGGATCGGAAGTTTTCTGTTGTTGCTGATGCTGATGTCCGTATAAAAATAGACCAAACTGAAAAAGATAACAAATAACATGTGGAGTGAGGGGGAGGCAGAAAGCGCAGTGGGCTTACTGAGGCCTCCACCTACATCATGGACCTACAATGGAACCCATAATACAAGGTGAACAAGAAAACAGGAAAACAAAACAACCACTTAGTTACGCCTTTAACCAATCAAACCCTTTCATTTATGAGTGGGAGTGAGCAGGTCAGTCGGTGTCTCTGTGGAGGGACTAAATACTGTGTGTGTGTGTGTGTGTGTGGATGGTGTGTGTGTGTGGGTGGTGTGTGTGTGTGTGGGGGTGGTGTGTGTGTGTGGATGGTATATGTGTGTGTGTGGTGTGTGTGTAGATGGTGTGTGTGTGTGGATGGTGTGTGTGTGTGGATGGTGTGTATGTGTGTGCGCTGAAGCGTGGGGGGCTATCGATCATGTTACCTGCACTGCCACACTCCTCCACATTCCCTTTCTCTATCACGCAGGCACACACACACACACACACACACACACACACACGCACATCAGGGCGTTGTCCTTCCTCACACTGGTAGCAGATAAGAGCTGATTCTGGGAAAAACAAATCTTCTATTAAAACAGCAGCATTAATCAGCAACACACACGCGGTCGTCGTGGCGTCTAATCTCACCCGTCACCGGGACATCAATACCGTATCCAAGCAGGATTACACTGCTTCTGAGCGGGGAGAAATTAATGGATGCGCTTGGTGGGCTAGTGCCTGTGTGTCTACGCCGGGCCCAGGCTGGGTGGAGGCTAGGGTCAGGGCGGGGGAGAGGCTGGGGTCAGGGCTGGGTGGAGGCTGGGGAGAGGCTGGGGGACGGACAGGGCGGGGCTTGTGTAGCTGGAGCCAGCACAGTGGTATTAAACACAGTGATTAGAGAGCTTGCCAGAGATCTGGCTCTTATTCCCCACACCTCCAGTCCCTCGTGTGTGAGTGTGTGTGTGTCTGTGTGAGTGCATGTGAGTGTGTGTGTGTGTGGTGTGTGTGTGTGTGTGTGTGTGTGAGAGTGTGTGTGTCTGTGTGTGCATGAGTGTGTGCATGTGAGTGTGTGTGTGTGTGAGTGTGTGTGAGTGTGTGTGTGCATGTGAGTGTGTCTGTGTGTGTGTGTGTGTGTGTGTGCGCGTTTGTGTGTGTGTGAGTATTGTGTGTACATTTGAGTGTGTGTGTCTGTGTGTGTGTGTGTGTACATTTGAGTGTGTGTGTGTGTGTGTGTGTGTGTACATTTGAGTGTGTGTGTGTGTGTGTGTGTGTGTACATTTGAGTGTGTGTGTGTGGTGTCTGTGTGTACATTTGAGTGCATGTGAGTGTGTGTGAGTGTGAGTGTGAGTGTGTGTGTGTGTGTGTGTGTTGTGTGTGTGTCTGTGTGTGTGAGTGTGTGTGTGTGTGTGTGTCTGTGTGTGTGTGTGTGTCTGTGTGTGTCTGTGTGTGTGTGTGTGAGTGTGTGGTGTGTGTGTGTGTGTGTGTGTGTGTGTGTGTGTGTGTGTGTGTGTGTGTGTGTGTGTGTCTGTGTGTGTGTGTGTGTGTGCTGAGGCTGCTCTGCCAAGAATAAGAGATAGAGAGGATCTTTGTTGACCCTCTATCCCTGTGTCTCTGAAACTGACCAGGATAATGACTTAACGATTATGCAAGGCTTGCTCTAATGAGACACACACACACAATCACACACACACACACACGCACACACACAATCACAGACAGACTGACGGCCAGATAGACACACAGAACGATTGGTTACTTTATAATTTTTTGAACAATCAAGCAAAAATAGTCTGTGGAGGGTGGAGAGAGTAGGCGTGGCCTCTGGTGAGGCAGTGATGCTGCCTATGATGGGTCCAGCCGCTCAGACATCCCTCCTCTGGCACACACACACACACAGGCACACACAGACACACACAGACACACACAAGCACGCACGCACACACACACGCCAAGGAAGAAACGAGAATAAAAATGAAAAATCAATGTGATAGAATTTCAAGCCGGGGGCGACACGGGTCCAACCAGTGGGAGAAAGGGAACTGATTCAATTTACCTAAAGAGGCAAGCTGTCACAGTGTGTGTGTGTGCCTGTGTGTGTGTGTGTGTGTGTGTGTGTGTGTGTGTGTGTGTGTGTGTGTGTGTGTGTGTGTGTGGGTGTGTGTGTGTGCTCAAGCCAGGGAAAATGCTTTACTTGCAGTTTCTTTTCTTCTCTGACTGTTCTTCTAATCTTGTCTTTTCTCCACTGATCGCCCTCGGCAACTATGTCCCACAGGATGGAGTCTTCACAGGCTACGAGTGTGTAAGTGTGTGTGTGTGTGTCTGTGCATGTGTGTGTGTGTGTCTGTCTGTCTGCGTGTCTTTGTGTCTGCGAGTGTGAGTCTGTCAGCGTGTGTGTGTCCTTGCCAGTGTGCGTGCGTCTCAGTGTGTGTGTGCGTGTGTCTGTGTGTGTGTGCGTGTGTCTCAGTGTGTGTGTGTGAGTGTAGCTCAGTGTGTGTTCATCTCTATGTTGTGGTCAGAGCTGTTCAGTATGACTTCCATAGCCCCTGCAGCATGACTGTCAAGTGTGTGATTTCTCAAACAGGGCAGCCTTAGTGGGTCTTAGAGGGGCACACACACACACATACACACACACATACACACACACACATACACACACATACACACCAGCTGGTTCAGGGTCCTGCACGCTGTAGCAGTGACTGGGCCTGTCTGAATGTGGATGAACCTGAATGTGGATGAACCTGCTGCTGCTAGATTCTGAGGCTCGGTTTGACCGTCAATGATTGATCCTTCCACAGGTTTCATCAAAACTCTGATGCCCCCCAATCAATACTTGAGTCCGCTGACAGAACTAGATGTGTAATAACAGTGGTTGAATAAGCCAGATCAGGATCGTCTGACTGGGTTGACAGACTGACTGGCTGACTGTCTGCCTAACTGGCTGGCTGGTTGTGTGTCTGGCTTGCTGACAGCCTGGTTGTGTGTCTGGCTAGCTGACAGCCTGGTTGTGTGTCTGGCTTGCTGACAGCCTGGTTGTGTGTCTGGCTAGCTGATTGGCTGGTTGTGTGTCTGGCTTGCTGACAGCCTGGTTGTGTGTCTGGCTAGCTGATTGGCTGGTTGTGTGTCTGGCTTGCTGACAGCCTGGTTGTGTGTCTGGCTAGCTGATTGGCTGGTTGTGTGTCTGGCTTGCTGACAGCCTGGTTGTGTGTCTGGCTAGCTGACAGCCTGGTTGTGTGTCTGGCTTGCTGACAGCCTGGTTGTGTGTCTGGCTAGCTGATTGGCTGGTTGTGTGTCTGGCTTGCTGACAGCCTGGTTGTGTGTCTGGCTAGCTGATTGGCTGGTTGTGTGTCTGGCTTGCTGACAGCCTGGTTGTGTGTCTGGCTAGCTGATTGGCTGGTTGTGAGTCTGGCTTGCTGACAGCCTGGTTGTGTGTCTGGCTAGCTGACAGCCTGGTTGTGTGTCTGGCTAGCTGACTGCCTGGTTGTGTGTCTGGCTAGCTGATTGGCTAGCTAGCCTCGTGGCCAAGCAGCCAGTCTGCTGAGAGCAAGCTGAATAACAGCAGCACATGTTCTCTCATCCTCTGAATGGCCTGTAGATATTCAAGACCTTAGAACTCTCTCTGTCATTCAATATATGTGCGTCTGTCTAACAGAATGACTGATTATCCATACAGTACAGACAGTCCCCCAGCCAGACAGACAGTTTGTTAGCTGGTGTGTGTTACCTGCAGAGAGAACATGGACCCCAGGCCAGTCCTCTTCCCGTGGGCTCACAGCATTCCCACGTCGACCAGGACCATGTTTACATTCACCTGGAGAGGCTCTCCACAGGTAATTGCCTCCACACAAACACACACAGATACACACACACACACACAGACTACTTCTGTGTAAAGCCTCTGTTCCTCTATTCTCTGACACACCAACTTCCAAAACTCTCCTCTTCACCAAAACAACAGCCTGTCAATCACCGTAAGAGAAGCAGCAGCCACACAGCTAACCAGGCTGTAACAGCCTCACACAGCTAACCAGGCTGTAACAGCCTCACACAGCTAACCAGGCTGTAACAGCCTCACACAGGCTAACCAGGCTGTAACAGCCTCACACAGCTAACCAGGCTGTAACAGCCTCACACAGCTAACCAGGCTGTAACAGCCTCACACAGCTGACCAGGCTGTAACAGCCTCACACAGCTAACCAGGCTGTAACAGCCTCACACAGCTAACCAGGCTGTAACACTTCAGTGCCCGGTCAGCTAACATGCTGTCCTTCTCTGAAGCAGCCATGCTGAGGCATTCTTTCAAGGCATCTCCCTTCTCGGGGGCGGAGCTTCCCTTCTCGGGGGCGGAGCCTCCTTTCTCGGGGGCGGAGCCTCTCTTCTCGGGGGCGGGGCCTCCCTCCTCAGGGGCGGAGCCTCCCTTCTCGGGGGCGGGCGCGCTAACGAGGCCTCCTGGACACGCTCGGCCGGTGGAGCGCGAGCGGCTGCCATGTTTGTTTGTGTGTCACTGTGTGAGGCCAGATGCAGGAGGGAGGTGGAGGCAGCCTTGCAGAGAGAGCCACGCTGGGCTAATCACCGCTAAGGAGGTCGCCAGAGGTCGTAGCCCGGGCGTTCGCGCCCGTTGAATGGGAACGAATGGCGACAATGCGTGGAGAGGCTTCTGTGTGGGGGGTAGGGAGGGCAGGAGGGGGCTCCTGTGTGGGGGGTAGGGAGGGCAGGAGGGGGCTCTGTTAGGGGGTTGGAGGAGTGGGGAGGGGGGGGGCACTGTTTTGAGGGGGTAGGTAGAGGAGGGCAGGGGTAGGGGGGCACTGTTTGAGAGGGGGTAGGGGACAACAGTGTGCTCAGAGAGAAAACAGTCGTTAGGTGGCAGACAAAGAGAGGCTGAGAAGGAGACAGCATCTCTGCTCGTGTTTGTACATGAAGCTTTTTCTCAGCTTCTCTCAGCATCTTGCAAACATGTTGAGAACATGACGACGCCACGTCATTACTTTAGGTCCCCACCTGACTCCAATACACAAACATACACACACACACACATACATATCTGTCAACATCGACCACATCTGGAGAACACAGTCCCCTAACCAGCTAATTAGGGCCAATCCACCCCCCACACACACACCCACACACACACACACACACACACCCACACACACACACACACACACACACACACACACACGCAGTTCTGTGCCATAGCGAACAACATGCACACAAACATAAACAAGCTCGACGCTTTTCTAAACCCTGGGGGCTTCGCTGCGTCGTCGTCTCATTTTCCCGCCCAGCGAATCCACATTAGAGAAATCACACGTACACAAGCCTGTGAGTAGTCTGTCGTCGTTCAACAGGAGGATTAAACACACGTCCTCCTCATGTACAAAGACAGCGAGGTTTGAACTCACACACGGACAGCAACATTACCTGACAAACGGCACACTGACTGGAAACAGTGTCTGTATTAAAGCACTTGAACCACCCCCCCCCTCCCCCCCTCCTCCTCTCCCACCAAGCACCACTGACACAGCTCCCCTGCAGCCTAGGTATCCATCATCAATCCTGTCAGCTTGAACTTTACGTTGTGTTCGTTTGCCCCCCCTGCCCATCCCCATCGCTCTCCTCACCCCTCTGCCCCTCCCCATCACTCTCCTGCCCCCCCTCCCCATCACTCTCCTGCCCCCCCCTCCCCATCCCTCTCCTCACCCCCCCCTGCCCCCCCTCCTCATCCCTCTCCTCACCCCTCCTGCCCCTCCCCATCGCTCTCCTCACCCCTCCTGCCCCCCCTCCCCATCCCTCTCCTCACCCCTCCTGCCCCTCCCCATCTCTCTCCTCACCCCTCCTGCCCCCCCTCCCCATCCCTCTCCTCACCCCCCCTGCCCCTCCCCATCACCCCCCTGCCCCCCCAGCCTGCAGGACAGGGCAACAGCAGCGCCTGTAATCCCACAGCGATCATCTAATCGCCCAGAGAGCCTCAGACACCATCACAGAGAGCCTCAGACACCATCACAGAGAGCCTCAGACACCATCACAGAGAGCCTCAGACACCATCACAGAGAGCCTCAGACACCATCACAGAGAGCCAGGCTGCTGTTTAGCAGCTGCATGACATCCATGAGGGAAACCACAAAGCAGAGGTTTAGGCTATGCATGCATGGCCAAGTCATTACCGGTCATAAAACATGTTTGCTTGAGGCTAGAAATATGAAGTGAAACTATATTTAATATATAGTTTGTGGACTGTACAGTCGTGGCCATTAGTTTTGGGGATGACAAATGTTGTGTTTTGCAAAGTTTGCTGGTTCAGTATTTGAGGATTTGTTTTTCACATGTTTCTATAGAATACTGGAATACAATTAGGCACATTTCATATATTTTTAAGCTTTTTTGGGGCGACATTTTCAAAATATGCAAATGGTCCCCTCTTTTACAGCAGTCAATCTGCTCTTATAGTAAAATGCAATCAGAATGAGAGAGAAGTAGTTCACACTTTCCTCTGTGCTGATGATATGATTTACTGAAATTATGTTAGCAGTCATTTTTTTCCCAGGGCCCAGCATGCTTTGCAAACACAAAATGTATGTCGCTCCCAATACTTTAGTCCACGGCTGTATATTATTTATTTCATCTACTTTCTTTTTTTTTGCAGTACACCAATCATGTGGACTTAAACTGTGCAGGTAATCTTTAATCAACCTTTTCTCTGAGCACAGACCCCAGAACAGGAAACCACTCCCTATCATGAATAATCTGTGTGTGAGTGTGTGCATGCGTAGGTGTATGTATGAGTGTGTGTGTGTGTGTGTGTGTGTGAGTGTGTGTGTGTGACTGTGCATGCATACAGTATGTGAGTGTGTGAGTGTGTGCATACAATATGTGTGTGTGTGTGTGTGTGAGTGTGTGTGTGTGTGTGACTGTAAAGATGCTCTCATAGAGCTTCTCTGTTGAAGTCCCTTGCTGCAGTCAGTTGCTTGGCATACACATCACAGTCTCTCTGTAAACTTGTAATAGCCACTCAGACTCTCAGGACATGGAGTAGAGAGATTCACACCCCCTCCAGTAGAACACCGTGGAGAGTTGGAACATGAAGAAGAGGCTAGTTTGGAACACCGTGGAGAGTTGGAACATGAAGAAGAGTTGAGTTTAGCAGCAGTGCTGGAACCAGGACAGGACTCGCAGTGGGAGGTGATGAAGTACTGACGGCTACAACTACGCTGTGTCTGTCTGTCTGCCTGTCTGTCAGTCTGTCAGTCTGTCAGTCTGTCAGTCTGTCTGTCTGTCTGTCTGTCTGTCTGTCTGTCTGTCTGTCTGTCTGTCTGTCTGTGTCTGTGTATGCCAGTCTTGTCTGTCTGTCTGTCTGTCTGTCTGTGTGTGTGTATGCATGCCAGTCTTGTCTGTCTGTCTGTGTGTCTGTGTGTCTGTCTGTCTGTGTGTCTGTCTGTCTGTCTGTGTATGCATGCCAGTCTTGTCTGTCTGTCTGTCTGTGTGTGTGCGCTGCTCCAGATAGCCATACCCGTGGGCAGGCCTGCAGTGCTGGGTGGGGGGGCTGTGCTGTGCCGTGGTGAACAGGTGTTCAGGAGAGGCGGTGGGAGGCTGTGACATGAGCTGTTGGGTAAACACTCCTGACTAAACACAGACTTTGTTTTCCCTCCAGACTACAGACTGTGTCTGCTTGCTAGCTGGCTAGCCTATCTGCCCTTGCTAGCTGGCTAGCATTTCTGGCCCTGCTAGCCTGGGCTAGCCTGTCTGCCTCTGCTAGCTGGCTAGCCTATGTGCCCCTGCTAGTTGGCTAGCCTCTCTGCCTCAGCTAGCTGGCTAGCCTGTCTACCTCAGCTAGCTGGCTAGCCTGTCTGCCTCTGCTAGCTGGCTAGCCTGTCTGCCTCAGCTAGCTGGCTAGCCTGTCTGCCTCAGCTAGCTGGCTAGCCTCTCTGCCTCTGCTAGTTGGCTAGTCTCTCTGTCCCTGCTAGCCTGGGCTAGCCCAAGACCTTCACACTTCCAACACTACAAGGTTACGTTTAACATGTCAGTAAAACGTATTTATACACATACACACACACACACTCACGCTTTACAC
Organism: Mallotus villosus; assembly: GCA_903064625.1. Taxonomy (NCBI): domain Eukaryota; kingdom Metazoa; phylum Chordata; class Actinopteri; order Osmeriformes; family Salangidae; genus Mallotus; species Mallotus villosus. Next base: position 15,663 of record CAEFZP010001591.1, read on the forward strand.
AGGAACGTAGCAACACATCAACCATATCAGTCTTCAACACCGTGTAAAGTAGCCAGGAAGAGGTTGCGTAACCGTGGCTGTAGTCTCCCAGCCTGGACTGTTGTTCAAGGTGAGAGACTTGTTGTTCCTGACGCTCTCTCACCCCATTCCTCCTCTCTGACGAGCTAATGAAGACAGACAGGACCACGGAGACGACAGCTGACAGTTTAGACGCCGCCTCACGTCAAGCCCCTCGCTGGTGCCCCCCCCATCCCCACCTGTTACCCTGGCAACACGCTGCACCATTACTGTATGTATCGAGGAGGGTCGCTGGCACCGGCAAACACGAGGAGCCCTGCCCTGGCACCCAGCCCTGGTTGGCACGGAGACAGGCGACAGACTGAGGCTGGCGTTCTGTAATCTCTAAATGAAGACGCTCCACGCAGACTCTGGCTGGTTCTGGAGGGGGGCCGGGTCAAGCTGTGGGCTTGGCCCAGGAAGAGGGCTCAGGCTGGGGGTGGCTCGGCTACAGAAGAGGGGGCCCGGGGGCTCCTCCAGTCTCCATATGCTGAGGGTCGTTATGAGGCCTGGCCACGCTGCTGGGGAGGGAGGGACCAGTGCAGCCATCTTGTTCAGATGGCACAAGCGAGCGATGACACGAGGCCTCGAGGGAGCTTGGATCTAGCGTGACGATGATGACATCTGATCTGTGCGGTCGTGACATCACTTCCTGTCAGTCATCCAATGAATGCACTGAAGGCTAATTATCCAGTCTTTCTGTCTCCGGATCGCACAGGAACAGAGAGATAACACACACAGCCTTCTAGCCTAGGTGGTGGTGGTGGTGGGTTTGGGAGGAATGGAAAATCATCACCCATCCAACCCTCTATCTTCACATCTGAGACACACACGCATCGGCCTGCTGCGTGTTATAGTAGCGAGCTCAGCTAACTCCCTTTTTATTGTCACAGGTGTTTTTCTCTTTCATTTCATGTCTGTGTGACGCCCTGCCCTGTCCACAGCTCCTACCTCTGCCTCCCTCTCTCTCTCTCTCCTCCCTCTTCCTCCCATCTCTCTACCGCACTTTCCCTCTCTCCACCACTTCCCATTTCTCTACCTCCCTCCCTCTCTCTCCTCCCTCTTCCTCCCATCTCTCTACCTCTCCCTCCCTCCTCCCTCTTCCTCCCATCTCTCTACCTCTCCCTCCCTCCCTCCTCCCTCTCCCTCCCTCCCTCCCTCTCACCTCCCTCTTCCTCCCATCTCTCTACCTCACCTTCCTCCCTCTCTCCACCACTTTCCCTCTCTCCACCACTTCCCTCCCTCGCTGTGCAACGTCTCGCTCAGCTGACATTTCTGAAGACAGCGTTCTCAATGCGTCTGACATTTACTAAACTGCAACTGCAGGGTCCTGCCCGTCCTTGTGTGCCCACCTGTGTGTGTGTGTGTGTGTGTGTGTGTGTGTGTGTGTGTGTGTGTGTGTGTGTGTGTGTGTGTGTGTGTGTGTGTGTGTGTGTGTGTGGAACAAAACTGATTGACTTGATTCCCCCTGAGGAGTAAAGTAGTGTGTGTGCAGTCAGGGGAGTGTTAGTGCAGAGGTGGGAGAGGGGGAGGTTAGAAGAGTGGTGTGGTTGAGGTGGGCACGGGACACTGCATGTAAATAGTTATGTGTATATATTATGTGCATCCATATCCTAATGAACCACACACACCAGGCCAGGAGGAGTGGTAGGGGAGAGGCCAGGGGGAGAAAGTTGAAAGGGCGCGGTCAGAGGTGGGAGAGGGGAAGGGTAGAAGAGTGGTGGTGAGGTTGAGGTGGGCACGGGTCGACAGGGGACTTATTGCCAAGCAAGGCCCTCATTCAATAACACACACACACACCCCCCCCCTCACACCCACACACACACACACACACCCCCACACACACACACACCCCCACACACACACCCCCCCACACACACCCCCCACACACACACCCACACACACAGGAAATAAGACCTCACTCCCTCACAAAAACTAACAATCAATTCAACTCTCCCTGTCAGAGCCCAGTGCCAAGGAATACCCGATGACACCTGCACACACCACAGCTCCTACTGCTCTAGGCTGAGAGGCTCGAGCTCTCACTACACACTGACCCAGTAACAACCCGCACAGATGAGGTCACATGTCAGCCCCTGATGCACGCTCTCCATGGCATGAGAGTGTTTCGAACGCTTGGCTAGGTTTTGTCAGTGTTCTGCTACGAACGCTAGGCTATGGCAGTGTTGCCATTTTAACGACTTTGTCGTTAGATCTAGTAGCGACCATTCACCTTCCCTAGCGACAAAAAAAATATTATCTAGCGACTAGCGACTGTTCTGTTGAGATTGTTTTGGGGCAACACTGAGGCTAGATGCTATGAGTGTGCTACGAACGAAAGGTTAAGTAAAATATGAGTGTGCTAGGAACGCTAGGCAAAACTGTGTGAATGTGCTACAAACGCTAAGGTAAGTGAGTGTGCTAGAAAGGCTAGGCTACGCTTTGCGATAACGAGCTGAGCTTGTCAAAGCCTAGATAGACGTGATGATAAATCGTTATAGCTTTGACAGCGGAGTCAAGCTGACGGTTTACCTTCGCAGGTGAGCAGATAAGAAACCTAGCCACTCACATCCTGCTCTGAACCTGCTTTGATGTCAACGAACCGACACACATCTGCGCGCACACAGAGAGTATGTCGGTGTGCGGAGGTAAAGTCTACCTAGGCCCATTAATCCATTGCTTATTCTTAGAGAAGGTAGAGGGAGCCAAAATCCCGCGGAGAACAAAGTTAGCCCTACAAGGAAATAAGACGAGAACAAACCTGAGCAGAAACTATTACCACCGCAGCCCACACGGCCCGGAGTGACTAAGTAGCTTGCTAGCACGGCGCAGTGCTCCGCCACTGCTTAACTGTCAGTTTCTATAAACGAAGCCATCGATGGCAAGAGAGGATCGCTGGCTAGTGGAAGATGTTCTGTGTCCTTTTAGCAACAAAGTCAATAGACAGAACCGTAACAAACATCAACAATAACAGGCAACGACTACCCCCCTCCCAGTCCAGTTAGCTAAAGACGGTAAGATATGTGTGTCTAATTAGCCTACCATTACCACATCCATGCTAGAAACCTCACTCCGTTTTGAATGTCTGTACAGCACTAGTCTTCTCCTCCACAATCCTGCATCTATTAAGGAACTCCCAACACACTAAGGAGGGCACACAGGGACCAGCAGTAGGTTCAACACCTCCTTAGGCACAGCCACACACACGTTCACAACACCTCTGGAGGAGCCAATTAGCTTCCATCCTTCTCTAATTCAATAACACCACAATCATAACAAGGCACACACACACACATCATAACACAGATAAGCACTGGGTGTATAAAGATGAGTGCGCAGATTAACAACTCTCTCGTTCTCTCTCTCTCTCTCTCTGTCGTGCACGCACAACAGCAACGTGTGTGTGCAAACACAGCCCTGCGCCATGGTTACTAGTGTCCATGGAACCTGGGTTCTTCAAGGTTCTCCTGTGTGAAGCGTACAGAACCCTCAGGGGTGTGTTTAAAGAACCCTGGCACACGCTACTGCAGGTGGAACACGACACCGGCCACACACACCAAGACACTGAGGTCGCTCCGCACGCCCCTCTAAGACAGACAGCGCCACACACTCTTCTACACTTACACAGGAAGTAGGCAAGGTCGAGGGACCTGCTGGTGGGTCTCCCTCACTCCTATTCTTCATCTCTCTCTCCTCCTCCCTCCACCTCCCTCTCCCTCCCTCCCTTCCTCTCATCTCTCCCTCTCTCCCTCCCTTCCTCTCTCTCCCTCCCCCCTCTCTCCCTCCCTCCTCTCCCTCCCTCCCTCTCTTACCCATTTCTTGACCTCCGTTTTTCTTTCCCTCTCTTTTTCATGTTGTTCGCCGTGTCACTGTGAAGTGAGACGACAAGCTACAGTTACCACTTCAGCTGCTCTCTCGATAAGATCATGAGTCTTTGTTACATCTGAGCTCTCGCCACACTCTGCATGCTAACTCAGAGCTATCAACCCTTCCATTTACCGGACACGCACTGTCGAATCACAGCTCCAGGCAGTTGGCGACACACTTCACGTCTCCATTAAGACAAACGATCACACTTGTGTTCATAAAACCACGGGCCAGCAGCCATTGTGTTTGCCCGTGGTGTAACAACATCCAAAGAGTATTTGAAACGAGCCCTTGCTCCTAGAGTTACCAGAACACAGAGTCGGTACGATCTGGATTGGGTGTCCAGAGGGCCAGCTGGAGAGGGGAGCTGTGATTGGAGGAGCTGAGTCTGAGTGTGCCTGGCTGTTCCAGGGGCCTCAGGAAGGAGAGAATGGGAGGATATGCAAATGAGCTGCTGCTGGGTAGAAGCTGAAGGCTTCCCACTAGTCGAGTGTGAAAGAGGGAGTCCCCCCCTCACACACACACACACACACACACACACCCACCCCTCCTCTCTCTCTCTCTCTCAAACACACACACATAAACACCTTCCCCCACACACAAAACCCTCTCTTTTTCTCACACACACACACACAAAACTCTCCCCGCATACACAAAACCTCTCTTGCACACACACACACATCCTCCACACACACACACCACACACACTGAGCTGTTGAATAGGCCCTCTCTTTTGACACACACTGTGTCTGTAGTAGGACGCCCCTCTCAGCAGTAAAGGCAAGTGGGGCCTTCCTACAGAAACCTTCTGTCACTCTTAATCCTGTAACGACACAAAAGCTCGACTCACAGTCTCCCTGCAGGACAGGCGATGGGAGACCTGTTTCTCTCTCTCTCTCTCTCCTGTTTCTCTGAACTTCAGGAGGCTAAAGGAGGCTGGCGAGAAAGAGGAAGCGAGAAAGGGACGGAGGGAGAGAGAGAGGGGAGAAAGAACGAGAGAAAGAAAGAAAAACCAGCAAGAACAAGTTCGCGGCAGTAAGAGGAAGGACTCGAATGAAAAACTCACGGCTCCCTATCGAATCATTCCAAAGGCTGGGTGACTTCGCATAAGCATCTACGGAAATATTTTCGAGCGGGTCATTTCCCTGCATCAGCATTAGGCTAGTCGATGTCACTTCCTGTCTGGCCTCTGGGCCTTCTGGGTGAAGAGGAGGAGGGAGGGGACGTCTGGCAGGATGTTACACCTGTAGGGGAGCTCTCTGAGCGGGCTGGAGTGTACCCCGGACAGCCTCCTCCCTGCTTCACTGGTACTACCACCCCAGGAACACAGACAGCTCGATACAACACAGCTCTTCAACAAAACAATACCCAGGCCTACGGCGTAGGCCGATGTCGTCATCCTAGCTTAGCACATACAGTAGAAGAAGATGGCTATCTGCCTGCATCCTCTGCATGGAACCACAGAAGAAGCACAGAAAACAATTGGAGGCTGTGTTGTTATGCAAAGCCAGGAGGGAAGGAGCTGTTTCCCATCTTCAACAAACACACAAATACACACACAAATACACACACACACACACACATTAGTCACAGGAGAACCTTTCCCAGTTCACATGCCCCTCCCCCTTTTAGCCATATGAGAGGAGGGGGTGGGCTTCATGCAGTTCATACCCTGTGGTGCTTTGTCATTCCTCAGGATCCATTCATTAAAGGAACACACACACACCCATACACACGCACGCCCATACACACACGTGCACCACACCACCACACACACACTGCCTCTGGCCCTTAAATAAGGAGAAAGTGGGCTTTTGTAGGTCAGGGGTCAATTAGCACAAACTAAGGACTTCTACAACCACTGGCCACTTGAGGTAGCCTGGAGAGAAAAAAACCCCACCTCTCTCCACCAATCACAAAGGAAAACAAGCCTTGGCTGCATTAACGTTCATACAGCATTAGCCAATCGGAATCATCCGTGTGCAATTTAGAAACAACTTTATTGGCACCCCTGTCTATAACGCCCAGCATGGCCTAGAGAAAGACAGGGCGAGCTAGAAGTGCCCATGTGATCTGGATCAACAGTCTGGCTAGTCTGCGGGCCTGTCGAGAGGCTGTGTTTATACTGCGAGGTATGTTAACACGAGACCACATTCCTCTTTTCCCAAATTGCAGTGTTAGATTACAGGGAAGCAAAAGGCTCACGCAGCACTTTAAAGAGAGAGAGGGAGTGAGAGAGTGAAAGAGAGAGAGTGAAAGAATCGAAAGAAATGATAGACAGAGAGAGGAAGGAAAAGACAAGAGAGAAAGAGGGAAGAAATGGAAGATAGAATGAGAGAGAGAGAGAGAGACGCTGTGTTTTGGAGTCGTGATGAAAACACTGTTAACCAACCAGAGTACAGACGGCCAACACCTGTCAGTTGCTCAACTTAACGCCTGAGAATGTTTGCAGCACAGTGCTAGTTATAGAGCTTTGTTTATCTGAGCAGGTGTGAGAAGCCATGATCCTGTCACATGATTGAACTCTCCTGTTGAAACAACGAGATGTGCCCTTAACACACAACACACAAACCTATACACGGACATACAAGATTATTGTAGTCATTTGTCTGTATTCAAAATGTGTTGAATGTCAGATGGATAATTTTCATGTTAAGATCCACAGACTTAAAATATAGTCAGCCTAAATGTTCATTTGAAACGGTGACATTTTTAAGTGATACAAATACAAAATACAAAAAGGTTACAAAAAATCAGTATGATGGTGACAAAACGGTCAAACTAATAACGTTATGTTCAAATCTAAAAGCAAACAGGCTTGTACAGCAGTAAGCTTAAAACAAACGGTGTGATGACGCCATGCACCGTGATGAACGGTGAGCGTGAGAGCACCTTTGCCATCTTGATTGTGCACCGTTACACGGGGAGCCGCGCTGTTCCTATAATAAACACAGCCTCCCGTGATTCTGGTTAAGCGCTGAAAGCAGAGCAACGCTCCGTAGTAGGCTATACCTTCACGGCACAAAAATATAAAAGCTAAATTATTTGGGAGCACCTTTATAAGGTGTTGCATCACCTTGCATAGCCTACCTGGCCGTCTCCCACAAACAGCAACCCCGCCTTCACTGCAGTAGCGTTTCACAACGCCATTCATCGACCGCTCAGGAAATTACATAACAATTCATGAAAAACAATGGATGATAGAATCAGGGTGTACAGTAACAACGCCTGTTATGAGCAACTGGAAATAACGGGACATTCGCAACCACCTTATGCACCGCTTTCTCTTTCCGTTTACCTTCCCTTCCCTGTCTGTAAGCCACCGTGACTGGGCGGAACGCTCGAGCAAAGCGATTTCATTTACTCGTTCGACAAAAAAAAATACAGAGCAAAACCATCATCGTTAACATGTTAAATGTGTACATCATGCATGTTTATAATGAAAAAAGTCCCGCGAGAGCGAAGTGAATAGACAAGAAGAGGACGCGGACATGCATGGGTGAACTAAAAATCATATTTTTCTACCTGCACAAGTTGCCATTTGATGCAGCGCTTAGGAGACTCTGTTCCTCGTCTGCTCTTAAAGAAATACAGCTTTAAAAAAATTACAGCTCTCCCACAATTTGTACAAAACCTCCTAAGAGAGCCCCAGGTATATTAGGACACTGATCAGCCCCGTGTTTTCCTGTTCAGGTAAACATGTTGATGATGGCTCCTGTACGGACGCTGGGCGGTACACAGCGCAAGAGCTCAATGTGTCACACTCGTGTCGTCAGAGCAGCTACAGGAACAAGGTGCTTTCCAACCCTACCGTATAACGGTATACGGTAATGCTCGTATAACGGTATCTCAAATGCATCATTATTGGCTGTTACCATGAAAATGGGGGAGGTACAAAGGTAGCACAGGTATTCGTGCACCCAATGAGAATATAGACTCGTAAACGCTCCTTTAATCTGCCTAAATTTAAAGTTAAAACCACCCTTTTTGAGGATAGCCTAAACTTTCTTTCCATTGTTAGGCTACTATTCAAATCGAATCAGTAGCTTGTCTTGTAAAACTAACATTTTTGCGAATCTAATTGATGGGGAAAAACTACAAGTCACCTTAATCTACGCTGCGAATTTACAAATGTACAGTTTTAGACTGAAATGTATTATGTGACCATGCGTTAGAAGTCCACTCCTTATAAGGTGTATCACTGCGCAAAATTCAGCTTTATCAACATCATGAACTTGACCAAACCACAATCGGACCTGCTGCCCAGCCTTCCGCAAGAGTCAAACGTGACAAAGTTGTCTGCAATAATATTGTGTAATTTTAGACAAAACATTTTTACCCTATCGTTCAATGCCGATTACAGGACCAAATTCGCATCGTTTGTGTGTAGCAAAGTGGAAAAAAGTTAAGCACTCTCATACCGAAACAATGGTCTAATAGCTCTTACCTTAATAATAAAAAGATTCAACCTGCAGCGTTGCAATAGCGAGAAGGGGTTGTCAAACAACAACAACGCGATAAACAAACACAGCCAACAAATCGGGATCTCAACATTTCATGCGAGCGAACTGCACTGAAACTAAAATAATCTACCCTTCGAGGTAGGCTACGCTGTTAAACTCAATTGTGAACCAGCAGCTTGAAAGCTCGAATGCATGATCGGGGCAAGTTTAACAAACAGCTTCCTTATCCATCTCGTAAGTTTCAACATAAGCAATGCGAAGAGTAGCCCCAGCGATTTAATTTAGGCATTAGTCACACACAGAACATAACACTTCAAGCGAATAGCAAATATAGTTAAGTGAACACAACGCTGGCGCTCCCTTTTGCAGGATAGAGCGTGTAACGGTCCACACTGAAATAGCTCGAGAGCCGCTAGGCGGAGAGAGAGAAGCAAGGCAGGTATAACGGTACAGCACATTGGAATATAGACTCGCTAGCTACTTCATTGCACTTTAACTCACACAACGTTCTTCCAAAAGTCCAAAAGTCGGGCGAAACAACAGTTGTCAGAATAGGAAAACACGTAGTCCATCCAACTGAAACGATTCCTTTTGGTTTTTGCGAGTTTAACTTACCGTTATTCCTCCTCGGGTTCGCCTGTTTTCTGCGCTTACACCTGGGGCCATCCGCCATGATCCTTTCGCTCTGTCTGAATGTTGCCGGAGAGTCCCCGCCCGGACCCCTCCTCTCTGCACTCCACCTCCCACCTCCCTCCCCTGCACCTGGTTTACGACACTCTCTGCTTTACGACATCACCTTCTCGAACACCTCAGCGCATGGTCCCTCCTACTGGCTGCACATGCTGTGGTTGGCCGTCCCCCCTTCGGCTCCGTGGCCCAACCCCTCAAGCATTTTGCGCAGATACTTGATTCGCTGCCCTGAGCTTTTACTCGACATAATGAATGATGGACAATGGCAAGAGGGTTTTACGATTAACAAATCGATGAGTGACAACCGTCTTGAACTTATAAACATTATCGCTTTGGTTGTAAAAAAAAACAAAAAAAACAGGTGGAGGTTTATAATTATTCACATGACGAGGAAGGCGATGGACTAATAATGGTGTTGTGTGCAGTCTACCATGTAGCAGGACAGACACAACACTATAATAGTTCGTGATTTGTACTTATTTGGGTATTCAGACAATTACCTAAACAATAACATAATAATCCTAATAAGGATTATACATTGCAATTATTAAGCCTAGCTAAGCACAACAACTTCATATCAATGATTGTACTTACTAAGCCTGACCTGCACATTAAGATCTTTTGGTCTTAATCAAATAAAAACTAATACATTTACCAAAATTTAAAAAATAATTCAGTTAAGTGAACACAACGCAAACTGAAAGTGAGAAGTTGAAGAATGAAGAAGTTGAAGAAGTGAGTGAGGAGAGACCAGAGTCAGGTGTTGTTCAGGTAAGAACATGATGTCACCCTCATTAGTCTGGTATCAGATACACACTGATCAATACTGCTGACGACATCACTCACAAGCAGGAAACAGAAACACAGACTCACAGTCACATTCTGTTCTCTCGTTTTCTCCGATCGGCCTAACAAAGTGCGGCCCTCACGTGTTCGGCTTAAGGAGAGATAAGATAAAAAGAGAGATAGAGAGGAGAGAGAGAGAAGAGAGAGCGGGAGAGAGAGAGATATAGGATCGACGAGAGAGAGATACGAGAGTGTGAGAGAGATAGAGAGAGTATGGGATGAGGAGAAGAGTGATCGTGGGCGAGGCAGTATACGATATGAGATGCGCTATCTCGCCTCTCTCTCTCGAGCGCTCGTTGACTCGAGCTCTCTCGTCTCTGTCTCGTGCTGAGTACCTCTTCTCGCGTTCTCTCGCTCGCGCTCTCTCCTCGCCCTTCATCTCCTGTTCCCTTCTGCCTCTCGCTCTATCTCTCTCGCTCAACTCTCAGCGCGCTCTGGTCGTGGAGCGGCTCGCGAGCAGAGCTCGAGAGATGTATGTCGCTGTCGCTGCGCGAGATGGAGAGAGCGCGATGCTGTGAGGTAGGGGCGAGCGCGAGAGAGCGGACGAGTGGAGGCTAGTGTAGGAGAGCCTGCGTATGCGCTGCGCGCGGCTCGCGCGCGCTCGGCCGTGCGCCCTGGCTCCGCGCGAGCGCGGCGCTCGCGCAGGCGTCGCGCGAGCTAGACGCTCGAGCTCGACGCTGCGCGCTATCGCTAGCTGTCTCTTCGTCTCGTACCGCTTAGATGCAGCGTCTCGTATCTCATCTACAAAGAGACACGAACGTGCACCTTGCTGACCCCTGGTCCCGGTTTCCTCCTCCACTCCGTGCCCCCGAAGAGCGATCGAAACGCAAGTCAAACGGGAGGTTGGGACGGGGTCACAGGAGCAGCATTCGCAGCCCCACCGAGCTATTCTCGTACCTGCCCACGATCAGGTTTCCCTGGGGGGTGGGACGGCCCTCCCACCCCCGCCCCCCAGCATGGTGGCAGCCTACTGGACATCGCCCCTGTCTCTCTCACTACCCTTCGAGCCCATCTCCACTAGGCTTTGACAGCACTGCAGATCAAGAGGTCACGGGTTCGAATCCCACACCCAGACGTTGCCGTGGGGTAAAGGCGTCTCTGCTGACTGAGTACATTCTTATGACTTGACCAGGCACCGTGTTTCTGTGGGGTTATGTGTGTCAGGTGTTGCGTAACCTACTGTAAGGTAAGAACGTGAGACATGGTGTGATTTATATTTAACTCACGAAAAGAGAAAAGTGTAGAAAAAAAGGTGCTGAGATGTGACTAGGCCTGTTTTGCAGAGAGTAATGTTCCACAAGTTGAACTGGTACACGTGTTCTCTCTCCCTTTCTCTCTCTGCTGCCTTTTTTTGGTATCTCTCTCTCATGCTCACACACACACACACACACACACACACACACACACACACACACACACACACACACACACACACTCACCCCCCACACAGACACACACACACTGTGCAGGCACACCACACACACACACACTGTGCAGGCACAGCATCACGGCTGCAGTCAGGTGATGTTCTCGTCTTCTTGCTTCTGTCTTAATTGAATTTCCTGCTGCGAGTCTGGAGCGTCATGAGCCCCACACAGCCAGCAAGCCTCTCTCCATAACAACACAACGGCAGGTACCATTGTCATGCAGCTGGATCCCAGAACAAGGAAATGGACTGCTATTATTCTAAGCCGTCACTGAAAGACTCTCAGCCTTAAGATATATATATATTTTCCCTTTCGTGAAGTTGTTTAGCATTTTATTGTAATTACCTTTCGATGCTAAATCGCCAGCAGCCAACAGGCTCTGTGTTTTGTGTCTTTGAGAAGCTGGGTGCATCCCTGGGGGCCACATCTCTAATGATAACTTCCTGTGAGGTTTCTATTGTGATGCACCATCTCTAATGACCACTTCCTGTGAGGTTTCTATTGTGATGCACCAGGTTGGGGTCGAAGCTGCAGAAGCGGTTCTACCTTGAGAGTGACGAGCTATTATCAGGCACGAAAGGAGGAATTTTCTACCTGTTTCAAGTGAGCTTGTTGACTGATGTGAAATCGTGTTGTATTGTATTGCTAATATGACCGTTTTCCTTTTGTTAGACTTTGAACAAATCCATTAGCTTTGTGTTGTGTGTTGCTTTAAAACACACCCATCAGACACACACACACACCACGTACACACACACACACCACACACACCACACACACCACACACCAGATAGGTGCTCTGGTATAGAAATGACTAATGTAATTGTGTGTCTTTATGAGTAATGCGAATATAAATCACTTATGAACGAGTGGCCAGGGACTTTTTAAATGGAGTCTCCTCATGTTGAGTGTATGAGGCAAAGGGGAAAGAACAACAGACAAGCTAAGTAATCTACCCTCACACACACACACACACACACACACACACACACACACACACACACACACACACACCACACACCACACACACACACACACACACCCACACACACACACGCACACACGCACACACACACACACACACACACACACACACCACACACTCACACACCACACACACACACACACACACACGCACACACACACACACACACACACACACACACACACCACATGCCTGTGATATGTGGTTGGGGTCTCACGTGTCCAGTGCTTCAGCAACAGATGAGGTCAGCCTCCAGGTATGGGCTCCTGCTGCTGTAGTGCTAAGTCCGTCTGGGACAGTGTGTCTACACACACACACACACACACACACACACACACACACACACACACACATATACACACACACACACACACATATACACACACATACACACACCTACCATATATACACATCTACACACACACACACACCATATATACACATCTACACACACACACACACACCATATATACACATCTACACACACACACACACCATATATACACATCTACACACACACCACACACACACCATATATACACATCTACACACATACACAGACACACACCATCTATACACACACACACACACCTACACTGGGTGTACATTGCAGAAAGAGGAAGTGATGCGCGATGCCATCATAAACTCTCTTCCTGTCTTCCTGTCTTGTATGACTCAGTCTGTAACCAGAAAAGGTTCTGTCTTTATCCCACTGCCAGGAACCTGGAACACACACCTATTGATTCACTGGTTTAGTAAACAAACGTCTACGGGTGATAATATGTCTACTCATCTGCTCACCTTTCACCTGTTGTCCTCTGCGTGCCTGTCTGTGTGTGTGTGTGTGTGTGTCTGTGCGTGTGTGCTGTGTGTGTGTCTGTGTGTGTGTGTGTGTGTGTGTGTCTGTGTGTGTGTGTGTGCGGTGTTGTCATCCACACCTGTTGACCCGGTCAGCTGGTCGACCCTCGGTTCACCTGCCTGGCCAGAATACCATTCTGGACTTTGAGTCGCTAAATAACACGTGTCACTGGATCTATGAGAAGCTGAAGATGTGGGTGTTTTACCTTAGACCCAACCGAGGGGGTTATCTGATAACGACGTCTCTCAATCTGTAAACAACCATTTCCTGCTCCACATCTCCAAACTCCTCAATCATAACAAACTGTACCAGAACACTGGTTAATACTTCATCTTTGGTGTGTTAACTTGGGGTTTATGTTGAACTTGTTATGATACATTGCTGTAATGCAGCAATGTTCTCCTACCTACCTATCCATCCATCCATCAAACAATTGGTGAAGGAAAAACTAGATTTGATCAAACAGACCCATTCATGTTCCATATGTATATATATAAGACATTACGCTTATGTAACGTACAATACTAACATTGTTAAAACAACATTCCCCCCCTCCACCCCCCTTCCCCCTAAAATCTCCCGTCCCCCCCCACCCCCCCTCCACCCTACCCCCCCCTCCACCACCACCCCCTCCACCCTCCACTCCCCGGGTCCCGGAAGAACACAAGTAGCTGATCTGTCCTGTGTTGGGTTAGAGAACCCCGGGTGGAGAGTAATAACCATGATTCACCCTCTCAGGGCAGCAGGCAGCACCGCCAAGCCTGGGTAATGCCAGAGCAGTCAGTTAACCACGTGACACATACACATTACTCCAACGGAGGAGGTGTCGTCGGGGCTCGGTAGCATAGCGTGTGTTCAGACGTGTAAAATACTGCATGCTGTCTGCAGGAGAAGAAGAAGAATCACATGGTGATTAAAGGATGAAGCCAGGATTATTCCGGAAATAAATGCCAGGGAATGTATTTGACTGAATAAAAGGGCCTTGGCGTGGAAGTTATATACGTGTACATGAGTATGTGCTGATGAATTGCATAGGTGACTGTGTGAGGGATTGCACCACTGAGGTCAAATCTACAATGAGTGCACACATGACATTTCCACACAGGCATTGTTATGTAACTAACTATCTATCCATAGAGATGAGGCCTTCTAGGGAGTAGCAGCAAATTGAAATATTTGTATAGTCCTTTTTACAAGCAATGTCACAGAGGGCTTCACGTACGCCCCCACAGAACTGCCCTCGACAAACCTTAACCCTCAAGGAAGACAAGGAAAAACTCCCAGAAAAACTCATTAGAGGAGAGAAAATGAAGAAAACCTTGGGAGGAGCAATTTAGTGAGGGAACGCAGGTGACCTCCGTGTCACACAGGAATGGAAGTATTGAAGTATTGAAGGAAGAATGATTCAAAGATCCATTTGTCCCTCCATGAACCATTTGAAAGGGAATGATTCCAGGTAAAACCTATATTCAGGCAGACGGAACCATTTTTGCGTTTCGAACAACACCTTTATAAGGTTGTTGATGAAAGAGACATTCTAGGGGAAGGTATCTGAACTGAACATTGATCTATATCCTATGACTTCCTCTCTCTAGTCACCATCTTATAACAGTCATAACAGTCATATTGCACTCTTTTTACATTTTATATCTGACTTAATATTTTATATCTTACATTGTATGGAATTGTCTTAGAATTATTTAGACTGTTGTCGTTTTTTTACTTTTTAAATTTAAGATTCTTATACGTTTATGGTATGCACCTTCCTGCCAAGTTCCGAATTAAAATTCCTTACTGCCCCATGACCCCACACGACCTCACGGAGCGTTTGCCAATGACCTCATCTCGCAATGCATGCTGGGATACGAGCGGCGCGGCGTCACAGATGCTGCTGTCTGTTGGAACACTGAGCGGTTATGAGGTCGTCAACATGACTCATTTCATTTGACATTATTCAAGTGAAAGTCAAACTCTCCCTGCACATCAAGCCTTTTCCAGCGGATAAATTATGTCGTATGAATAAATATTCCTGGCACAGGAACATCTACCGTGCTCTCGTAAGTCAAGGCGCTTCCCAGAACAGCTCTCTGCACTGTCTCTAATATTGAGAAATTGCAATCACACAAACATGTGTGTTTACATTACCTACAGAAGAGCCACAAGGTCTCTGAATCATAGTTAGATGAGTGAGAGCGATGAAGAGAGGAAAAAGAGAGAGAGAGAGAGAGTAACTTGAAAGAAAGGAAGGGGAGTGAGAGAGATCAGTAGAGAGAGAAAGAGAGAGTGAGAGGGAGGGAGAGAGAGAGGGGGAAGAGAGAGAGAGGGAAAGCAAGATACAGAGAGAGGGAGATGGGAGGGAGGGATACAGATAGAGTGAATAGAGAGAGAGTGCAAAGCAAGACATAGAGTAGGGAGGGAGGGAGGGAGACAGAGAGAAAAGCTATAAAAAGGGGGCAGCCAGGGATGATGAGAGGAGCATCAAAAAAAGGAAGACAGGAAACGAGAGAACAGAGAGGCTGGAGGCCCTGTCTGTCTGTCCCCATGGGTTAACTGCCTGTTTGCTGACAGGTGTACACCTCTATATTCCTATTCCCTCACTTCTCCTCTACCCCACTCTCTCACTCCCCTCCTCCCCCAACCCCTTCCCCTCTACCCCCCTCTCTCACTCCCTCTTCCTCCCAACCCCTTCCCTCTACCCCCCTCTACTCCCTCTCTTCCCCTCTCTCTCTCTCACCTCCCCTCTTCCCCACCCCTTCCCCTCTACACCCCCTCTCTCACTCCCTCCTCCTCCAACCCCTTCCCCTTTACCCCCCCTCTCTCACCCCTCCTCCCCCAACCCCTTCCCCTCTACCCCCCTCTCTCCTCTCCCCTCCTCCTCACCCCCTTCTCCTCTACCCCCCTCTCTCACTCACCCTCCTCACCCCCCTCCCCTCCCCTCTACCCCCCTCTCTCACTCCCTCTCTCCTTCCCAACCCCTTCCCCTCTACCCTCTCACTCCTCCTCCCCAACCCCTTCCCCTCTACCCCCCTCTCCTCCCTCCCTCCTCCCCACCCCTTCCCCTCTACCCCCCCTCTCTCACTCCCTCCCCCCCAACCCCTTCCCTCTACTCTCACTCCTCCTCCAACCTCTCTCCTCTACACCCCCCTCTCTCACTCCTCCTCCCCCAACCCCTCCCCTCTACCCCTCTCTCACTCCCCTCCTCCCCAACCCCTTCCCCTCTACCCACCCCCCTCTCTCACTCCCTCCTCCCCAACCCCTTCCCCTCTACTCTCTCACTCCCTCCTCCCCCAACCCCTTCCCCTCTACCCCCCCTCTCTCACTCCTCCCCTCCCCCAACCCCTTCCCCTCTACCCCCCTCTCTCACTCTCCTCCCCCAACCCTTCCCCCTCTACTCACCCCTCTCCTCACCCCCCTCTCTCATCAACCCCTTCCCCTCTACGCTCTCACTCCCTCCTCCCCCAACCCCTTCCCTCTACCCCCCCCTCTCGCACTCCCTCTCCCCAACCCCTTCCCCTCTACCCCCTCTCTCACTCCCTCCTCCCCCAACCCTTCCCCTCTACTCCCCTCTCTCACTCTCCTCTCAACCCCTTCCCCCTTATACCCCCTCTCTCACTCCTCCCTCCTCCCCCCTCCCCTCCCTCACCTACTAACCCCCCTCTCCCCCCTCTCTCCTCCCTCCTCCCCCACCTTCCCCTCTACCCCCCTCTCTCCTCTCACTATCCCTCCCCAACCCCTTCCCCTTTTACCAAACACACCCCCTCTCCACTCCCTCCTCCCCCAACCCCTCTCCTCTAACCCCCCCCCTCTCTACCTCACTCCCTCCTCCCCCCCACCCCTTCCCCTCTTACCCCTCCCCCCCCTCTCTCACATCCCTCCTCCCCCACCCCCTATCCCCTCTAACCCCCCTCTCTCACCCCCCAACCCCCCTCCCCCCAACCCCCCCTCTACTACCCCCCTCTCGTCACCCCCGCCGCCCCCCAACCACTTTCCCGCGACCCCTAACCGCGACCCCGCTCTCACGCCCTCCGCCGCCCGCCCCCCCCCCCAACCCCTGCGCGCCGCTACCCCGCGCTCAAACGCGCAACCCACCCCCTTCCCCGCGACCCAACCCCCCTCGCCTCACGCGAGGCTCACTCCCTCTTGCCGCACAAACCCCTTCCCCTTTACCCCACCCCCATCTCTCACCCCGCCCCCCCTCCCACAACCCCGTTCCCCTTTACACATAAAACAAACCTCCCCATCTCCTCACTCCTCCCTCCTCCTCCCCACCCCTTTCCCCTTTAACCCCCCCCTCGTCTGTCTCACCCCTCTCCACCCACCTTCCCTCACACCCCCCTCTCCTCACCCTCCCCCTCCCCCCACCCCTTCCCCATAACCCCCTCTCTCACTCCCATAACCCCTCCCCCCAACCCCACTATCCCCTCTAAACCCCCCTCTCACTCCCTCCTCACCCCTTCCCCTCTACCCCACCACCCTCTCTCACTGCCCCTCCTCCCCAACCCTTCCCTCTACCCCTCGTCTCACTACTCCTACCTCCCGCCACCACTCCTGCCCCTCTATACATCTCCTCTCACTCCCTCCTCAACACGCCTCCCCTCTACTCTCTCCCTTCCCTCTCACTTCCCTCTACCCCTAACTCTCACTCCTCCCTCTCGCGCTCAACGCTTCCCCTCTACCCCCTCTCTCACTCTCTCCTACAACCCGCACTCATCCCCTCTAACCTACCTCTCTCACGTCCTCACTCCCAACCCCCTCCGCTCTCTACCTACCCCCCTCTCTCACTCCCTCCTCACCGCCTTGCATCTACTCTCTCACTCCTCCTCTCAACCCCTTCCTCCCTCTACACCTCTCTCACTCGCTTCTCCAACCCCTTCCCTCTACCACCCCCTCTCGCCCATCTCTCCTCCCCCAACCCCTCCCCTGCTAACCACCCTCTCTCACCCACTCCCTCCTCACTTTCTCCCCTCTACCCCCCTCTCTCACTCCCTCCTCCCCCAACTACCCCTTCCCCCTCTACTCCCTCACTACCCCTTCCTCCCTCCTCCCCCACTTCCCCTCTACCCCCCTCTCTCACTCCCTCCTCCCCCACCCCTTCCCCTCTACCCCCTCGCTCCCCTCCTCCCTCCTCCCCCACCCCACACCCCCTTCTCACTCTCACCACCCCTCTCTCACCCCTCACTCACCCCATTCCCCTCTACTACTACCCCTCTCTCACTCCCTCCTCCCCCAACCCCTTCCCCTCTACTCACTCTCCTCTACTCCCCTCCTCCCCCACCCCTTCCCCTCTACACCCCCTCTCTCACTCCTCCTCCCATACTCCTCCCCTCTATCTCCAGACACAGGAGTGTGATGTCTCCCCCGTCTAATACTTTTGACGCTAAATGCACTTTGTCGATCTCATCAGCCGCGCCTCACTTTTCTCTCTCCCAGCATGCACCCTGGCGTTCGACACGCGTCTGGCAGAGTGATAAAATCCACTGTAGATTCATGTCTCTCTCGCTCTCCTCCCCCTCCAGGCCCCGTCTCAATATTTCACTGAATCTCACCTCTTCCTCTGTCCTGGGAGGTTCTCATGTGAGGTAACCTCACGTCAGAAGGATGTGTGCCAACACATCACCAGGAAATACGACCTCGGGAGAGAGTGGGCCCGGCTGGTTCAAACTAGGTTAGTTTGGGCTAGGCTAGGCTATTCAAACTAGGTTGGTTTGGGCCAGGCTAGGCCATTCAAACTAGGTTAGTTTGGGCTAGGTTGGTTTTGGCCAGGCTAGGCTAGTTTCAACTAGGTTAGTTTGGCCTAGGCTAGGCTAGAGGCTTGTGTACACTAGGTTAGTTTAGGATAGTTTCAACTAGTTGGTTTAGGCTGGCTATAGGGTACACTAGGTTAGTTTAGGCTAGGCTTGTTTACACTAGGTAGTTTAGGCTAGGCTAATTTAAACCAGGTTAGTTCAGGCTAGGCTAGGCTTGTTAACAACTGGGCTAATTTAGGCTAGGCTAGTTTACTCTATGTACATTTATGGCAGGCTAGGCTAGGCAAAGCAGGCTGGAGACAAGCAGAAGCGAGGAGTGTTTGCTGCTCTAGACATGCACTAGACATGCAAGATCCTAAGTGCTCCTTCTCAAGTCGAACACCATGCATGTGTAGCAAATGTGTGAGAGCTAAGCTACTTAAATATTATATTTACCTGAGCACACAAGATTTGCCCCTCGCTCTGTCTCTCTCCTCTCTCTCTCTGCTCTCTCGGTCGGTCTCTCGCTCTCTCGCTCTCTCTCTCCCTCCTCCCCTCTCTCGCTCTCTCTCTCTCTCTCCCCTCTCTCTCTGCTCTCTCATTCTCTCTCTCTCCCTCCTCCCCTCTCTCTCTCTCTCTCTCTCTCGCTCCCCTCTCTCTCTCTCTCTCCTTCCTTCTCTCTCTCCCATCTATCAGTCTCTTTGCCCCTCTCTCTCTCCTCGTTCCTCTCTCACTCTCCTCTCTCTCGTCCTCCCGGCCCGCTCTCTCTCTCAAATCCTCTCCTCTCTCTCTAATCTCCTCCTCCTCTTCAAATCCAATCATCTCCAATTCTCTCTCTCTCAACTCATCATCAACTTCCCGAAATCTCTCTCATCTCGCACGATCGCCAACGCTCATCTGCACACAAGTCTCCAGCTCTCATCTCAAATCTCCTCCTCAATCCTCTCTCCCCCCCCCCCCCACCCCCATCTCTCTCCATCCTCATCGGCCGTCATCCCACTCCATCCGGTCTACCGGCTCCGTCTCTCAACACATAACAACACCACAATAACAGGCTCCAACGAAAGCGACCTACCCACTCTTGACCTCAAACATTAAACTGTCTAATAGCTGATCCAAGAACTGTACGATGGGAAGGTGTGTGATCACCTTGAAGGAGAACCACCGCCCTTCGCTACGAAGGCTTCAGGCAGCCTGACCTACACAGCAACATGGAGAGTGCACCAGGGACTCAATTATGAACGGAGATCCATGGAGCGGAAGCGGACGAGGTTGTTCTAATAGCAAGGGAGCATATTTCACTCTGAGATAATTGCACTCTTCAGCTTTTTAAATGCAAGACTCCCATTGTCATTTTTAATGAAATAATTGAATTAACTCAATTTGTGAAACAGCTAATGAAGATATTTAAGAGCTGGATAAGGAGTGTTGGTTTTTGAAGGAGCTGGCAGAAGGACTAGAAAGAGATTATTTAATCTTTCTAAGGTTTTCTGTATGTGTGATGTTTCTAACATCATAAAGAAAGGTTAACAGCCTTTAGTATGAAATGAGAGTTCATAGATTTACTTTATATATCTGTTTTAATTTTGAGCTCATTTTAGTTTAGGATTAAGACAGGAATATATAATTTGTGAAGAATGAGTCCAGGGATGAATATCATGCTTTCCATCCATTCAATGTGGTGTTGCAATGATGGTTCCCTTGAATCCTGTTTCATTAAGCCCTGCCAACCAAAACCTACTTTCAGAGTTAACGAGCATGAAACTACTCAAATTTATATTTCCTATTTCAATTCTTTTATTAGCTAATTTATGGAAATGAACCATCTAATTTACATTTGTTACGAGCCTTGTTATGTGGATAGACTGTAGGAGTGACTGTTGCAAAATTTGTTATCTGCATTGTGGACTTTTTAGCACCGAAACGCGTGAACAGACATGTGTGTGTGTGTGTGTGTGGAATGTGTGTGTGTGTGTGTGTGGTGTGTGAATGTGTGCGGTGTGAATGTGGTGTGAGTGTGTGTGTGTGTGCGTGTGTGAATGTGTTTGTGTGTGTGTGTGTGTGTGTGTGTGTGTGTGTGATGTGTTTGTGTGTGTGTGTGTGTGAATGTGTGTGTGTGCACGTGTGTGTGTGTGTGTGTGCGTGTGTGCGTGTGTGTGTGTGTGTGGTGACCCTGCGAGGCTACAGAGCCAGCTGTTTGTTACTATCAGCCATCTGTGGAGTCAGATGTTTGTTCAGCAGGCTGAAGCTGGTGCACAGAACCATAGGAGAGGAGAGACATTATTCTGCATATATGCTGATAGTGAGTAGCACGAGAGTTCGATCTAGCAGAAGAGAGTAGTCGATCAGATAGGAGACAGACTCGGAGTAGAGGAGAGTGATAGGAGAAGCAGCAGAGCAGGAGGAGAACAGATAGATCAGATATAGTGAGATGGTAGAAGACTGAATTATACGTGCGTATTACATCGCCTCTTCATTAGCACTCATTCGTCGACTCTATTCTCTACTCGGCCTACTCTCTTTCTCACCTGACCTTCCTCTAGTCGCTATATCGACTAGATTGCTTCACTGTAGCTGAGGATGTCGACACTCTCTCTTACTACGATAGATCGATATGAGACATCTCTGCTCCTGCTCTCTCACGCTCATATGCTCTCTTTCGCTCCGCTCTGCTCCGCGGTGACCCTTGCTTCTTCTCTCCTGCTCTTCTCCTTTCTTCTTCTCTCCTCTCTTCTCCTCCTCTCTTCTCCTCTCTCTCCTCATCTTGCCTCCTCCGCTCGCCTCTCTGTCTCCGCTCTCTCTCTCTTCTTCTCCGCCTCTTCTCCTCTCTCGTCTCTCCGCTCTTCTCCTCTCTCTCTCTCTCTCCTCCTCTCTCCTCTCGCTCTCCTCTCTTCGCCGCTCCTCTCCTCTCTTCTCTCCTTTCTTCTACTCCTCCTCTCCTCGCCTTCTTCCTCCCTCTCTTCGCTCTCTGCTCCATCTCTTCTCTCCAGCTCTTCGCTCTGCGGCGCTTCCATCTCGTCTCCTCGCTCTCTCGTCTCTCTCCTCCAATCTGACTCCTGCGTCGGCTCTCTCTCCTCCTCGTCCTCTCTCTTCCTCTCCCCGCTCTTCCTCTCTATCTTCTCGTCGCTCCGCACCCTCTTCTCCGTTTCTGTCTCTCCTCTGCCTCTCTGCTCCTCTCTTCTCCTCGCTCTCCGCTTCTTCTCCTGCTCCTCTCTCCTACTCTCTCCTCCCTCCTCTCTTCTTCTCCCCTCTCTTCTCCGCTCGGTCGGCTCTGTCATTCTTCTCAGCTTAGCCCTCTCTTTCTCGCTCTCGCTCGCTTTCGTCGTTCCTCTCTCTCCTGCTCGCTCTCCGCCAGCGCGCGCGACGCGCTCTCGCCTGTCCGCTCAGCCGCCATCTCTCCCTCGCTCTTCCGCTCTCTCGTCGTCTCGCTACTCTCTGCTCGCTCGGCTGACTCGTCTTCCCGCTTACTCTTCCCTCTAGCCTCTCTCTATGCTCCCTCCTGCCGCTCGCTCTTCTCTAACGAGGAGGAGAGCCAGCGTGAGGCAGAAGCGGGAGCGCAGAAAGGAAAGGATGCAAGGGCGTAAGACCCCACAGGCACAAGAGAGGAGAACAGCGCCTCGCTGTATCATCTTCGTTCTCTCCTTATCCTCTCCACCTTTTCTCGGCGCCTTCTCTTGTCCTTGCCTCTCTCCTAATGTTCCCTCTGTCTCGTCC
Organism: Mallotus villosus; assembly: GCA_903064625.1. NCBI lineage: Eukaryota > Metazoa > Chordata > Actinopteri > Osmeriformes > Salangidae > Mallotus > Mallotus villosus. The sequence goes on from CAEFZP010001591.1 coordinate 38,297, forward strand.
GCTCGAGCGCTCTGGTCCGCGCCGCGCTGTGATGTGTCTTGTCACAGCGACCTTCTGCTGTGCCTATCAGCTCTCGTGAGCTCCCTGACCAGACAACAGGTTATTGAATGTGAGCATGCTGACATGCACTCAGAACTTGAAAATCTCTCTCTCACACACCAACACACACCACCTCAACAGACACTCTGCATTCAGCTTGGACAGAAAACGACTCCCCAGGTGAGTGGAAAAGGGCCCCACCACTGTTCTGCACCGGACTGCTGGGGAGCATTACCCCGCTAGATGTTCAACGAGGCGAGCTGGGAGATTCTTCCATGTACCTGTCAGCTCTAAATGATTGCTCATTTCCTGTGAGCTGGAGATAGACTAATAGCCTACGCTGGAGACAGGGCGGAGAGAGAGAGAGAGGTAGTGAGAAAGAGAGAGAATAGAGAGAGACGAGGTAGAGAGAAAGAGAGAGAATGAGAACGAGAGAGAGGCTCACCTTTTAGCCCCACCATCTTCCATGTGTCTGTCCACCTCTTCCAAGCGCAGCCACGGAAAGTACCCCCACCTCCTTTTTCGGGCCTCGCAACGACTTAAACATACGCCGTAACAAATTCTATTTACTATACCTGCAGTGAGAACGTGAGGGAGTTTCCCACAGCTTCTGGAAGGGAAAGGAAATGAGGTCATCACTGTAGGCTTCTAGTACACATTCACATTACAGAATGAAAACAAAACCAACTGAAGAAAACAGAGAGAAAAAAAAAGTTTAAATCACTTTTCTTTTCACATTGAAAAGGGATAGGGAATGTCATAGCATTCAGAGGGAGACTAAAAGCTGACTGCGTTGATTGACTCACTCGAGCCGAGTGTGGTTAATCCCACACACACCTGTCGAGCCTCGCTCTACCGCATAGGGATCATCTCAAGGTCCTTAAGAGAACCCGCAGCGCCCGGAGGAGGCACGTCTGGCACTCATCCTTCACAACGCCTCGTCCTCCCAACCGTGAATTCCGTCCTCCTCTCTCTACTGCGACTCTGAATGGCATTCCACGATGCCTTCATCGTGTTCCTTTCAGACCAGAGCACGGGCGGCCGGCTAAGGAACGACACTTGCTACAACACCCCGCAGGTATCTACATCTGGTTGTACTTCACCAACTACGAGAGAAATACTGTCATGTCTCAGAGAGGCACGATGGAAATCCATTAGGTCATAGAGCAGATGAGACATTTTTACTCCTACCACCGTTTCTTCTACCACCACTCAACAATTTCTGTACTCCACGAAAAGGAGTAGAAACGGCATTTATTGATTACAACAGCAAAGCGTAAAGTTAAAAGTGTAAGTTCCTACAAAACAAGTCTGTTTCTGTTAGCTGTGCTTCCTTGATCCTCACGAGTTTCAGTGTGAGTCTGGAGCGTGTGTGTGCCATGTCCAGGAATCCCCATACAGGAGGGTTTGAGGACTGGCGCCATGTTCCCCTGCGTGACAAGCTGTGTTCTCAAGGTCTCAGGAGGCTCAGCCTGGCTACACCACACAGTCAGTCCACGCCGCTGTTA
>CAEFZP010001592.1:0-19037 GCA_903064625.1 Mallotus villosus
GGGGAGAGACAGGGAGAGAGAGGGAGGTGGGGGGAGACAAGGAGAGAGAGGGAAATGAAGAAGGGTGGGGGAGACAGGGAGAAACAGAGAGGTGGAGGAGGTGGGGGAGACAGGGAGAGAGAGGGAGTGGGGGGAGACAAGGAGAGAGAGGGAGGTGGGGGGAGACAAAGGAGAGAGAGGGAGGTGGGGGGAGACAGGGAGAGAGAGGGAGGTGGGGGAGACAGGGAGAGAGAGGGAGGTGGGGGAGACAAGGAGACAGAGAAACAGAGAAGTGTAGGAAACAGAGGGAGAGGTGGGGCAGGGATGTGGGGGGAGACCGTGATGAAGTGGAGGTGGGGCAGGGATGTGGGGGGAGACCGTGATGAAGTCAGACAGGAGGAAGGACAGGACGGGAGTAAGAGGGGGAGAGAGGAGAGGGGGAGGGGGGAGAGGGAGGTGTGGGAGACAGGAGAGAGAGGGGATGTGTGGGGGACAGGGAGAGAGAGGGATGGTGTGGGAGACAGGGAGAGAGAGGGGAGAGAGGGAGGGGGAGAGAGGGAGGTGTGGGAGACAGGGAGAGAGAGGGGGAGAGAGGAGAGGGGAGAGAGGGAGGTGTGGGAGACAGGGAGAGAGAGGGGGATCAGCATCAGAGATATCTATGATCAGCAGCCAGAATAAACAGCCTCTTCTTCTGCACCGGATGGAGGGGTGTGGAAGGTATGTTTTCTATGCTGGAGGTTCTGAGTTAAAGTTAGACTTAGGTGTGTGATCATTAGTTGTTTGGTATGTTTGCTTTGTGTGTCTGACTGTGTGTGTGTTTGTCTGCATGTGTTGTGTGTCTGTGTTGTGTGTCTGTGTATGTGTTGTGTGTCTGTGTGTCTGTGTGTGTCTGTGTGTGTCTGTGTGTGTCTGTCTGTGTCTGTCTGTGTGTGTCTGTGGTGTCTGTGTGTGTCTGTGGTGTTGTGTGTGTCTGTGTTGTGTGTCTGTGTGTGTCTGTGGTGTCTGTGTGTGTCTGTGGTGTGTGTGGTGTGTCTGTGGTGTGTGTGTGTGCGTGTGAGATGATGATTCATATTTGGAGCGCAGCGCTTGATGACGCATGTCTCCATGGCAACAGCAGGCGGTGAGTTGCCAAGGCCCTCCCCCTCCGGTGTGTCACCTGCCTGAACGTTACCCACAATCCCCCTCTGCAGCACTCCACACGCAACGCCACACAACCCAGTTACCCCTAGCAACTTCATTAGCCAACCATAACACCTCATTCATCACAACAGGATTTTCTTCAGATGGCTCCGATACGGTATCGATCCTGAACAGTGCGTTCAGCGTAGCTCGAGTCTGTCCTCAGACCTAGAGACACAATCTGCTGATCCAAGACTTGTAACTCACCACGCACACACACTCAAGCTCCCTTACACACACACAGACCCACACAGAGAGCAGACAGACGCGCGCACACACACACCACACACTGCTGAGCTAAGCAGAAGACTGTGTGATGGGAAGGGCCATGAGAGACGCATCTTTCTCCGACTGCCCAGTGATCAATCGATCAATACAGCTCTATCTGTTATAGTGCAGTCCCTGATCAATCAATACCGCTCTCTGTTTGTTTCTGCTTTTACTGCCCTTCCCTCTGTCATTGTCCAGGCCCTCTTCAAGCCCCAAGACCTGCCCAGTCCAGACCTGCCCAGTCCAGTCCAGACCTTCCCAGCCCAATCCAGGTAAACCCTGCCCTGCCCAACCTCACTAACCTAGCCCTGCCCAACCTCACTAACCCAGCCCTGCCCAACCCTGTCTTACCCAAACCTGCCAAGCCCTACCCAGACACCCTTCCAAACCCAGCCCTATGCTGAGAGGAGGAAGAGGAGGAGGCAGAGGAGGAGGAAGAGGAGGAGGAGGAGGAAGAGGGGGAAGAGGAGGAGGAGGAGGAGGAAGAGGAGGAGAGAAAAAAAGAAGGAGAAGGAGGTCGTAGCAGAGGGCTACTGCAGGACACTCCAGCAGGACACTAAACAACAAACATGTACTTGAGTTATAAGACTTTTACTGTGCTGCCAGGATGAATGGTGGTGTGTGAGGAGGCAGCGGACACACTGGGAACAGAACGTCCTGGAGAGAGCTAGCAGAGCTAATGGGCTAGCAGCAGGGCTAACAGGCTAGTGGGGCTAACAGGCTAACTGGGGCTAACAGGCTAGTAGGGGCTAACAGGCTAGTGGGGCTAACAGGCTAACTGGGGCTAACAGGCTAGTGGGGCTAACAGGTTAGTGGGGCTAACAGGCTAACTGGGGCTAACAGGCTAACTGGGGCTAGCAGGCTAGTGGGGCTAACAGTAAGACACTCTTATCTGTCAAGGAGATGAAGAGGATGTCATTTCCTGTGTCTCAGGGGGATGAAGAGGATGTCATGTACACCTCACTGTCTCACAGGATCAACTCAACCACTTGAAATGGAATGAGCCCATCATCTGTGTGTGGTGTGAACGTCTGTGTGTGTGTGGTGAGAGAGCGTGTGTGAGTGTGGTGTGGTGTGTGAGAGCGTGGTGTGAGTGTGGTGTGTGTGGTGTGTGTGTGTGAGAGTGTGTGTGAGTGTGTGTGTGTGTGTGTGTGTTGGGCAGTGTGTGTGTGTGTGAGTGTGTGTGTGTGTGTGTGGTGTGTGTTGGCATGTGTGGTGTGTGTGTGTGTGTGAGTGTGTGTGTGTGTGTGTGACAGGAGACAAGTGTTGCCAGGAGGACTGATCCTGAGCAGAACTCTCTAACTGACCTCTGACTCCTGACCTCCTGACCTGTGACCTCTCAGGGTGTTCAGGAACATCTCCTCAACACTCACTTTCATCAACAGGATCCAGGCCACAACCCCAACAGATACTCAGGGTGCATTTGATTTAGTTCACCCGGTAAAGTCCCACAAAGAGAAACACTCGCAGTCCAACCAGCTGTGAGTCAAATCAAATACACCCCTCTATGTCCCTGTAGGTTTGACTGCAGATGCACGACTCGCGTGTTTCAATTCCCCCTTGTAAGTGGCTTTAGATAAAAGAGTAACACATTATTATTATTCTCATGTGTTTGACCCAGGTGAGCCGGGGAGCCTACTGAGCATGCCCAGTAGCGACGAGGCGGAGTTCCGTCTGACCTTGAGGGGGGCTGTGCTGCATTGATCGCACGGCACTCTTCCAAACCCAGAGAAAACTGATACCAGGTCCCATGCATCATTGATAAGCATGCTGGAGAAAGCTATTCTCTCTCTCTCTCTTTGTCTCTCTCTCTGTCTCTCTCGTTCTCTCTGTCTCTCTCTTTGTGCCACTCTCTCTCTTTCTTTTTTTCTTTGTTTCTCGGCCTCTCTCTTTCACTCTCTCTAATCTCTCTCTCATTGTATTCCTTTCTTTACATCCACTCTCTCTCTCTCTCTCTCTCTCTGTCTCTCTCTCTGTCTCTCTCTCTCTTTCTCTCCATCTCTTTCTCCTTGTCTCTCTCTCTCTCTCTCTCTCTCTCTCTCTCTCTCTCTCTCTCTCTCTCCATCTCAACCTGTTTTCATTTGAACGTCTCTCTTTCGCCTCTCTCTCTTTTTTCCAGGGTCATCACATGCACTTAGTGACACTCCGTGCAGCGACAGCATTTACGATTCCCCGCACACGCGTGCGTGCGACAGACGTCTGCAGACAGGAGCCCAGTCCTCAGCCCCGCTCCAGCCCCTCTCCAGCCCCTCTCCAGCCCCGCTCCAGCCCCGCTCCAGCCCCTCTCCAGCCCCGCTCCAGCCCCTCTCCAGCCCCTCTCCAGCCCCGCTCCAGCCCCTCTCCAGCCCCTCTCCAGCCCCGCTCCAGCCCCTCTCCAGCCCCCCTCCAGCCCCGCTCCAGCCCCGCTCCAGCCCCGCTCCAGCCCCGCTCCAGCCCCACTGTACACCATGGCTTATTCATAGGAAGACTGTCGGAAGACAGCCACGGGTAAATAATACATCCATACAGCCTCTCACAAGTACAAGTGTCTGTGTGTGTACAGGTGTGTGTGTGTGAGTGTAGGCTTGTGTCTGTGTGTCTGTGTGTGTGTGTGTGTGGGTGTGTGTGTGTGTGTGTGGATAAGCCAGAGAGACCGATGGTTTGACTGTTTCGGGTCCCCAGCTGAACACAGCAAACAGAGCATGCTCAGAAGCAGGCTCTGCATGTCTGTTTCACACCTATTGTATCACGTCTACATCAACACTGACGAGGAATGTGTGTGTGTGAGGGTTGAGGGTGTGTGTCATAGTTGTGGCTCCTTGTCTCTATCGGGTCTATAAAAACAAATTACCAAACTATGAGTTATTGACCCACACACACACACACACACACACACACACACACAGAGGGGACTGAGAGTGCACATGTCTAAAGAAGATGATGAAACGTGAGCTGATCCACACACACACACACACACACACACTCACAGAAGTGGTGTGTGTAGGTGTTGAGAGTCAGGAGAGGAATCAACGCCTCGAGTGGAACCTCATACTCTGTTTCCGGAGAGGAAAAAGGAAACCTCTTTCACTCCCTCTGACCACACACACACACACACACACACACACCACCACACACACACACCACACATCTACCCCTCAGAGGAGCGATGAATCAATGCCAAAATAACCAACCACACAGTAGCGGCTCTGCTGGGCCTTCTTAACACACAGTCTTACAAAAACACCCTCCAGTTCCCCACAGCACAGCAGCCTAACAGCTCCCACAGCACAGCCCTCCAGCACAGCCACCCTCCAGTTCCCCACAGCACAGCAGCCTAACAGCTCCCACAGCACAGTCCTCCAGCACAGCCACAGTCCAGTCTTACAAAAAACACCAGCCAGCTCCCCACAGCACAGCAGCCTCCCAGCTTCCTCTGACACTCTTTGCTTTCGGACCAGTTCACTGTGTTTGTTGGTAAACACCAAATGTAAAAGGGTTATGTTAGACACACGCGTGTGTGTTTGTGCCGGCTAGAGAACATGCAGCTAGTCTGGAGGTGAGTTGGATTAGGTGATTTAGAGGATTAGACCATCATGCAGGTAAACCACCAGCAGCAGCCAAGAACCTGGCAACCACCCCCTTTTCGCACAGCGGGTCTAGTCCGACAACTGGGAGGGGGGAAGCGGTCTTACCTTTGATGCCGAACTTGGAGTTCCCTCCGAACTTGAGGATGACCAGCATGAGCAGGAAGCCAGTGAAGGCCACAGCAGCGATGCCCACGACCACGTACACCTGCACGAACACACCAGGTCAGTTCATAGGTCAAAACAAGTGAATTCAGATTCAGACTCAGATTCAAAGTCAGATTCAGACTCGGATTCAAACTCAGATTCAGACTCAGATTCAGACTCGGATTCAAACTCAGATTCAGACTCAGATTCAGATTTAGACTCAGATTTACACTCAGATTCAGACTCAGATTCAGACTCGGATTCAGACTCAGACTCAAATTCAGACTCAGATTTAGACTCAGATTCAGATTCAGACTCATACAGATTCAGATTCAAACGACTCACTGCGACTCTGTCCTCGGGTGGATCCAGAGGAGTTCCGTCTGCAATCAGAAACAAAGACGGGAGATTCACATCCCGACATCTAGGGCTGAACCAGTAAACACCCTACGTGTTTACCTAATGTGATGTGATTGGCTGATTGTAGGGGGGGGCGGAGACTGTACCTGTGGTCGGGTCTGAGAAGAGAGGGAAGACGGAAGGAGGGAGGGAGGGAGAGGAGAGAGGGGGAGAGATAGAGAAGGAGAGAGAGAGGGAGGCGGAGGGATGGAGAGAGGGGGAGTGAGAGAGGGGAGATAGATTAGTACTCACAGCACAAATACTCACCAAACAAACATTTAAACAAATCTTTCTAGAACATGAACGATCTGCATTTCCCACATCCACTACACTGAGTTAAACGTGTAGATTGTTCAAAACAGAGGTGGCTTCTCATTGGTCGGTTGTGCGATGTGAGTGTGATGCGTTGTGGACGTCGACTCACCATAGTAAAGTGGATCTGTGATCGTTTGAGCTGAAATCAAACAAACAACATTCAGTTAGATTTACCTCAGAGCAGGACCGTCGCACCATCTGTTCAAAACGTAATCGAACCCAAAACACAAGATACTACTGTAAAGAAGGCACTTCATCCTGCTAAGAATGCACATGAGAGGCAGGTGCTCACTGGATAAGTGTGGGTATACCATGTAGGCTGAGGACTTACAGCAGCGGCCTGTCTGTCTCTCTCGCTGCAGCGTCTGCTAGCTCTCGGCAGCAGAGACGCGAGCTCAACAAAGAGAGAGACGACGTGAGCGCACATCGAGGAGAGCGATAGACGAGCGCGAGTCTCTATGCTCTCGAGAGAGCGCTCGACATAGCGCTGATAGCATAGCGACTCGCGTCTCTAGCGTTTTGCGCTTGTACTCTGCTCTATCTCTCTCTCTCTCTCGTCTCTCTCTCTAGCATCCTCAGCTCTCTCTCTCCACCTCTCTCTCTCTCTCTCTCTCCCCCTCTCTCTCTCACTCCAAAACCATGAAAAACGCCCCCCAAAAATATATATATAAAGACAGAAAGAGCACGCACAAACACAAGCGACACACACTCACCCTCGAAGGGGTCGAGCATGAAGTGGGCGAGCACGTCTTGCGGTCCTGTCCGTACTTGTTGGTGGCGATCAGGGTGTACAGGCCGTTGTTGATGTGCGTGGGGTTGTCCAGCTGCAGGCAGCCGTGGAACTCCCTCTCCGACACCTCGTGGATGATGGTGGTGATGTAGTTGCCCTCGGAGACCGGCTGGCCGTTCAGGAGCCACTGGAAGGAGGGCTTGGGGTTCCCCGACACGCTGAAGGGGATGCACCAGTGGTGGTCCGGGATGGCGTCGCTCAGCTTGGTGATGTTGGGGGGGACTGAGGGGAGGGGGGCGAGGGGGGGGAGAGGAGGGGGAGGAGGGGGGGAGAGGTGGGGGGGAGAGGAGAGGGGGAGAGGGGGGGTGAGAGGGAGGGTGGATGTGAAGGTGTGTGTGTGTATGTCTGAAGGTGTGTGTGTGTGTGTGTCTGAAGGTGTGTGTGTGTGTGTATGTCTGAAGGTGTGTGTGTGTATGTCTGAAGGTGTGTGTGTGTATGTCTGAAGGTGTGTGTGGTGTGTATGTCTGAAGGTGTGTGTGTATGTCTGAGGTGTGTGTGTGAGAGAGAGAGAGAGAGACTCACAGAGGATGTCGAGGTAGAGAGAGGCCTCGTTCTCTCCCACGATGTTGGCTGCGCTGCAGGTGATCTTGCTGGCGTGGTCCAGAGATGACAGATTGGACAGGTGGATCTCAGACACCTGGCCTGACGTATCAATCTGCTGAGGAACACACACACACGAGCACACACACATGCAAACACACACGTTATGTGAACAAGCAACAAGAACAGACTTTGCGGTGAGTGTGTCAGCGTCACGTGTGTGTGTGCTCCTGTGTGTGTGTGTGTGTGCTCCTGTGTGTGTGTGCTCCTGTGTGTGGTTGTGTGTGTCTGTGTGTGTGTGTGTGCTCCTGTGTGTGTGTGTGTGTGTGTGTGCTCCTGTGTGTGTGTGCTCCTGTTGTGTGTGTGTGTGTGTGTGTGTGTGTGTGCTCCTGTGTGTGTGCTCCTGTGTGTGTGTGTGTGTGTGTGTGTGTGTGTGTGTGTTGTGTGTGTGTGTGACAGACCTCGTAGTTGGAGATGACGGGCGTGGTCCAGATGAGCTCTGGGGACGGGGCTCCGGAGGTGTTGCAGGTCAGCACCACGTCAGACCCCTCGGTTACCGTCGCCTTGGACGCAGTCAGCGTCGCCATGGGGAGCTCTGTCGGAACGGAGGGAGGGAAGGTTCAGACCTACGTCTATGTGAGTGAAGCACCGTGGACACACACACACACACACACACACACACACACACAACACACACACACAAACACACACACACACACTTGAAACAAAAACACTCAGTTCTTGTCACACACTGATTACTACTGCTTGTGTCCTCTGTTACTCCTGCCACGCAGATTAAACGTGATTGGACACAGTCTGGAGCCTGTGTTGTAGGCCAAAACTACACAAACAAGGCTGTGTGTGTGTGTGTGTGTGTGTGTGTGTGTGACCATGACCTCGGGGCTAACCCAGCCGTGTCCAATCAGAAGGCTGGCAGCTTCAGAGTCCCAGCCAATAGCGTAGCAGCGTCTGGCGAGGAAGGCGGAGTGTGGACAGACAGGACACTCAGATCTCTTATCTCTACTTAAGGCCATCTCCACGGCGCTTATCACTACGGTAACCGACTCAATCACTCGGGAAAAGTCACTTCATCACCCCTGAAGGCCAGACTAGACCGAGCCACACACACACACACACACACACACACCACACACTCTCAGTCCTAATGCATATGGACCTACAGAACACAGACAGTGGACTGGGACGACATTGTGTTTGGGGGCACCCTACGGCAACTCTGAAGGGACAAAAATATATTTTCAAAGCAGCTTTTGTCCACCAAGGTCCGTGTTTATCTGCCAGGCACGGCTGCTGCTCTTTCACCTTGACTGGGCGAGCAGCAGGACAGAGAGAGGATCTCAGTGACGCCCCCCGGCCGCCTCTCTCTCTGCTGTCTTCATATGTCACTCTACCAGGGGTCCCCCAGCCCCCCCTCCAGCCGCCTCTCTCTCTGCTGTCTTCATATGTCACTCTACCAGGGGTCCCCCAGCCCCCCCTCCAGGGGCCGTGCCCAAAATAGCGGTGCTAATGTGGCTCAGCCAGAAGGGGACGGATCAATATGTGTTATCAATGCCAGTGCTAGTGTGTCCCGCTGAGGCCTAGCCTTCACCCCTCATCCCCAGCCCCCGGTGCTCCGGTCCCCAGGCAGAGAGAGTCTGAGCCTGGGTGAAGACATGGACGGCGGCTCTGGTGTCGTAGACGGTGGGACGTGTGTGTGCGTTTGATTCGATTGAAATTGCGGAGACGAATCTGGTGGCGGTTCAAGCGTTCAGGAGCGTGTGTGAGTGTGTGGTGTGTGTGTGGTGTGTGTGTGTGGGTAAGTCTGTGGTGTGTGAGTGTGAGTGTGTGTGTGTGGTGTGTGTGTGTGTGTGTGTGTGTGTGTGTGTGTGTGTGTGTGTGTGTGTGTGTGAGTGTGTGAGTGTGTGTGTGTGTGTGTGTGTGAGTGTGAGTGTGTGTGGTGTGTGGTGTGTGTGTGTGTGTGTGTGTGTGTGTGTGTGTGTGTGTGTGTGTGTGTGTGTGTGTGTGTGTGTGTGACAGTACCACAGCCTGGCAGGGTGAGTCTGCTCAGTGGGCGGCGTCCTCCGCCCTCCTGGGTGCACTGCAGGTCCTGTAGCTCCGCCTCCTCCCCCAGCCACAGCTTCATCCACATGTTGTCACACGAGCAGCGGAGAGGGTTCCCCGACAGGATCCTACACACACACACACACACACACACAGCAGGGATACACACACACACACACACACACACCAGGGATACACACAGGGGAACACACACACACACACACACACAGCAGGGATTCACACACACACACAGCAGGGGCACACACAGGGGCACACACACACACACAGCAGGGATACACACAGGGGCACACACACACACAGCAGGGATACACACACACACACACACACAGCAGGGATACACACAGGGGCGCACAAACCAGGGCACACACACACACACACACAGCAGGGATACACACAGGGACACACACACACACACCAGGGCACACACACACACACACACACACACAGCAGGGATACACACAGGGGCACACACACACACACACCAGGGCACACACACACACACACACAGCAGGGATACACACAGGGGCACACACACACACACACCAGGGCACACACACACACACACAGCAGGGATACACACAGGGGCACACACACACACACACACCAGGGCACACACACACACACACAGCAGGGATACACACAGGGGCACACACACACACCAGGGACAAACAGGAACACACAGAGGCATACACAGGAGCAAGCACACACACACAGGAACACACACAAACACCAGGGATGCATACACACACAGGGACACACATTTAGGCATACACAAACATCCATTGTGTATGACGCACACGTGTGTGTGAGGAGGGTTGTGTGTGTGAGGAGGGTTGTGTGTGTGAGGAGGGTTGTGTGTGTTCTTACTCACAGATAGGAGATGTTTAAATGCCTGAAAATCCTCCACGACAACGATGACAGGTTATTGTCTTTCAGATTCCTGTCAAACACAAACACAAGCTTCAGTTCAAAAACCTGGCAGGTCGTACCATGTCACTCTGTGTGGTCATGTCAAGCTCACGTCCCTCTAGAGTCAGGTATTGTAGACTTTCAGCAGTTTGTGCGTTTTCTGGCAGTGTGTGTGCGTGGCAGTGTGTGTGCGTGGCCGTGTGTGTGTGTGTGTTGACCTTGAAAGCGTCACTTACAGATATTGTAGCTTGAGATTGTCCTGGAAAGCCAGTCTAGACACATAGGTCAGACTGCTGCCAGTCACCGTTCTGGGGAGAGGATGGGATGGGTGAGGGGGAGAGGGGATGGGTGAGGGGGGATGTGGGGGTAAGGGTGATGAAGAGGTGGGTAAGGGGGTGGATGAGGGGGGTGAGGGGGTGGGGGTGGGGGAGGAGAATGGGGGGGGAAGGGGGGCGAGGGTTAGTTCCAGAGAGAGAAAGGATACACTCAGGTAAACACAGAAACCCCCCCCGTGATAAACCACAGCACATTCTGCCCTCCTAGTGATGCCAATCATCCTGCGGGCGCCATGGCGACCCGGGGCGCCATGGCGACTACCTAACCGGGACGGATCACGTGACACACTCACAGATTCCTGAGGTTCCGGTAAGAATGCAGATCCTTGTCGTTGATGGACGAGAAGCCGCTCTGATTGGCGATGTATCTGAAATGACAAACGGCTCGAGTCAGAGTTGATGTGGAAGATGCTGGAAGGTGGGCGGTGCATCGTTGTCAGGGTTTCCTGGTCTCTCGACAAGGCCCTAGATCTGTCTCTGAATATATGTCATCCATCAAGGTCATTTGAAATAAGACTGTGGCATGTTGGCACTATTTTGCTCAAAATCCATTTGAGTATATATCTTTTATCCAATCCCACATGTGTATGATTTGACAGTGTTTTTATTTGCTGGAATTTGAAAGATGCACTTGTGACTGTAAACCCCAATAGTTCCAGCGTGGCAGTTTTATTATTTACTTATTTGTATATCGTTCGCATGCACGTGTAGGCCTACTCTTATTGGTGTTGGCAGAAACTACGTATCATATCAGTTCTTTACCTCCAAATGTTGATATCACATGTTTTGTGGACATACAGAAAACATTTGCATTTTTCAGTCCGTCATCGATACTTGTTTTAAGTTATGTTTTCATACCTTATAATCTTGCACGTCATGCATGGGTACATATATACAAACTGTTTTCTGAATAACATTTATTTGAGATGTTTCTCGGCATTCCGTAATACCCCTCATCACTACGTTATTCAGACTTTTGGCGGTACCAGCTGCAATTAAATATATATATCTCAAACTTGATTTTGATATAGAATAGGGATACAAAAAAACAATCAAACAGATATGAATGGGATTTTTGTTTTCTAGAATGGATCACTTTGTTTTGTTTGTTAAATAGGGCCTACGTATTGAATGTTTTATTCCAGGAGAACCTAACTCGTTTGACATTGAGCTGGATTAGAAAACGAGTGTTGACTGTTTCTATTGTTGTTGATCAGTGCGAGCCCGCAAAAAAAGCAGTTGGTAACCGTTGTTAACAAGCCACATTTACACGTGCGTAGTAAACAAGTCTGAATAATAATAAGGTTCCATTTTCATGTTCCGAGGCCTGATTGGTTGGTGTTATAATGGTTTGTGGTGGTTGAGCTAATATTTTCACTGGCCGCTGTATAGTTTTTGTCTATCCTATTTCGGGGCGAGCCTACGATTCAAAAAACACACAGAACGTCCACACACCAGATGTAAGAGTTGTGATACAAACACACAGTGTTATTTTAGTAAAGTAAATGGCAAAAGAAAACCCCACAGTTAATACACTAGAGGGGAAAAAATATGTAGACTATAACTTAGCTTGCTTTGATTTGTAATGGCCTATCTCTTCATTAACGGTGCAATCTGCCTACCTGTAATAGCATGGTGCGCGTGTTTAGCCAATGGCGTTATGCAATTGGGTTAAAAAGCAAATTCGCTCTGTCTAATATTAGGACATGAAGTTTGATTTCAGAAAGAGAATACATTATGGAGGTGTCTATGTCCGTATCATATGTGTTATTCTAAGAGAGCGTGCAAGTGTTTTCCCCGTTTATACCCCGGTGATTGGGCTCGAGACACTCACATGTCGGTGATGTTTTCCATCTCAGCCGCCGACAGCACGGGTACAGCCACGATGCCGACGCCACGGTCCAGACCGACGCACGATATCCTGGTCCCGCTACATGAACACGAAAGGGGGCACGCGGCACCGAACCCCCACAGACTCATCAGAACCCAACAGAACCCCAAGAGAGACACGCGGCTTCCCGTCATGAAGACACTCATCTCTACTCCCTCCACGCGCCCGGCCCGACCCAGGACCGCTCGCTCCGCTGGCAGTCTTTCTCTTGAAGAAAATCAGCGACTATAGATGTTCACCCAGACGGGCATGGACCCAAAAACATTAGACTCCGCGTGTTAAATCGGTGAGACGGTGACAAATGTGTTTTATGCCGCTCAGTCCTTCTCCAGTCTGCTCTGACCCGTCACTCAAAATCACATTGAGACACTGACGCTTAGAGCTACGGATTCCTTCGCGCCGTCTCTCTCCTCTCTCTCTCTCTCTCTCTCTCTGCTGTCTCCTCTCTCCTCTCTCTCTCTCTCTCTCTCTCCTCTCTCTCTCTCTCGTCTCTCTCTCTGTGTCTCCCTCTCTAACCCGGCTGACACGGTACTCTTCCAGTCTCTCGCCAGTTCTCGTCCTGCGCTTGTGCAGCTGATAATCAGATCTGATACTGGTCAGATTGAACCTCATTGCTCGCGACGCACGTTAAAGATGGTGCGGGTGCCCATAAGTGCGTGGTGTGGTGGGTACCAATAGTCTGCGGACGGTTGGGAATATCGTCTATAGTCTCCGCCCCGTGAACAGCCATCAATGTAACCCGTGTAATTGCACTGTGATTGTTCTCGGTAGCCCAGGGCAAAAACGTTAAAGTATCGGTCAACCTTGCTCGAATAGCATCCTTGTCCAACGGACAAATGACCTCATACATGAAGGACGAGGAGAAGCACAATGATATGTTTTCAACGGGGAATTGTCCGTTGAAGATCTTTGAATAACGGTAACGGTATACGGTCCTGCAGGTGGGCTACTTGCAGACGGTCTGTGGTCTCCGTTTTAGGGGAAATTAATCCCATGTCACGACGAGACAGCACCGGGAGACGGCAGTCACGGCACCATGTCACGAGACAGCACCGGGAGACGGCAGTCACGGCACCATGTCACCCATCATCACCTCTTTAACCGCCATGTACTAGACTCCGTGCCCTTATTAAATCATTACCCTGTATTTCATAATCGTAAAGATAAGTTTCCCGGCGTGTACTGAATCAATAACACGTCATTTACGGTGGAGCAGCGCCAGTCAGCCTTGGACCCGTTTCAAAGGGAGCAATAAATCTGCCTTCTTAAAACGTGTCCCCTCTCCCTCCTTTCCTCCTTCCCTCCTTCCCTCCTTCCCTCCTTCCTTCTTCCCTCTTCCTTCCTTCCTCCTTCCTTCCCTCCCTCCTCCCCCCCCTCCCTCTCTTTCTCTCTCTCCCCTTCCTCTCTCTCCCCTCTACCCTTGTTCTGTCCTGTCCCTTTCGCAATCTCCCATCACTCACCCTCACTCACCCATCACTCACGCACACACACCACACACACCCACACACACACACACCACACACACCACCACACACACGTACTGCATTGACAACAGAGCTATAAAGGAGCGCGCTCGTCTCTCCCCAATGTCCTCTCCACGTGTGGGAGTGACGTGCGAGGTGACGCACTAAATGTTTGTTATTTAACTCAACGTCTGAACAAATGTTATGGGGAGACTCCAAAATATACAGTAGGGCTGCACAAGAGCCATCCAAGGCCCCCGTCAGACAAAGGAAGACCGAAGAGCACACATGCCAACCGTGGATCATAATATCGAGAATCATCTGATGGCTCACGCTTGCAGAAATAGTTCTGGACACGTCAATTTTTTTCAAAGCTTGATGTGAAATTTTTAACACAACTATTGTAACTTTTTTTTTAATGAGATACCCCTCTAATTATGCTCTACTAAGTTGTGAAATTGATTTAATCTCTTTCCCTATTGTCTTTTTTGATTTCCAACGGATTCAACAATTCATGTATAATATCCTCATCAACACCTTGTCTGATTATTTTCTCAACTGTCACTTAGGCCCGGGTTGTATTTAGGGACACTTCTAAAAGCGCAATGGACACACATTTTAAAACGGTGCTTTAAACGGTACCACCGGTGCTTTTAACGGTTGGACGGCGCTTCAATGTCTCTGCATGTGTGTGTGTGAGAGGGGTTTCTCATTCGTTATTAGTTACCGCCATCTAGTGATAATAAGTCGCAGCCCTATGGAAGAGTTTTTTAAGAGGCAGTGTTTCGACAGCGCCATTGGGCTGCGCTTCAATACCGCCATCTAGTGGTTTAAAGATAGAATTACATGTGCAGTTCCTATCAGTGAACCACCAGGTGGCGATGGTACAGCGTCAGCCCTATGGAACGGGTTTTTAAGGGGCACTGTTTCGACAGCACCATTGGATTTCTCAAATTAAACCGTTTTACAATCTTGCCTATTCTTTTTTTGTTTTTTTTTGTCAAATATTTATTTTCCTTTTCAAGTTTTCAACAACAATAAAAAACTAAACTCACAACACATGACACAACCCGCGGCTTCCCTCCCTCCCTCCCTCCCTCCCTCCCCCTCCCTCCCTCCCTCCCTCCCTCCCTCCCTCCCTCCCCCCTCCCTCCCTCCCCCTCCCTCCCTCCCTCCCTCCCTCCCTCCCTCCCTCCCTCCCTCCCCCTTCCCTTCACAATTCAGAATCTTGCCAATTCTGTCTACCATCTTGTGTGTGAGAGAGGGACAGACAGAGAGATAGAGTGAGACAGGTAGGGGGGGAGAAAGAGGTTAGGGTTAGGGAATCTTGCCTATTCTGTCTTTTTAGAGAGAGAAAGAGTGAGACAGGGAGGGGGGTAGAAAGAGGTTACTGTTGAACTAATCTCACTAAATAGCCATAATCACATCGCCCGATGACAAGGAAAGAGCAGCAGAACAGACTACGGAGTCATCGTCACTAATGCGCGCGTGTGTCACACCCTTCCCAGTTCCTTGTTAAGATTAGTCAGAAAAGAGAGGGGGAGTGAGAGAGAGAGAGGGAGAGGGGGAGAGAGAGAGAGGGAGATCAGAGGGGGAGAGGGAGTGCAGGTGGGGAGAGGGAGAGACGAGAGGAGAAGAGGGGAGGGAGCTGAGATAGAGGAGGGAGAAAGGAAGAGAGGGGGACGAGAGGAGGCAGAGCGAGAGCCAGAGAGAGGCGGAGAGAGAGAGAGAGAGTAGATAGAGGGAGGGAGCGATAGAAGCTTAGAGTGGGGGAAAGAGAGAGAGAGGGAGAGAGGGGAGATGAGACGAGAGAGACGGAGACACGAGAGACAGAGAGAGGGGGAAGATGAGAGAGAGGGAGATAGAGGGAAGGAGATAGAGCTGAGAGAGAGAGGAGGAAGAGCGACGAGAGAGAGGGAGATAGAGGGAGGCGAGGAAACAGAGAGATGGCAGAGAAGAGAGAGGGATACGAGAGAAGAGAGCAGGGAGAGCGAAGAGAGAGAGGGCGAGAGAGAGAGATGGGATGATAGAGGTGGGAGAAGAGAGGCGAGGAGAGCGAGAGAGAGAGAGGGAGATAGAGGGGGGCCGAAGAGGAGAGGAGGAGAGATAGAGTTAGGCCGCATATAAGGCACCTCATCCTAAGTTTCAGCGTAGTTTCAGTGGTTACTATGGAAGATGAATGGAGGTCAGAGAGCAGAGCCAGTCACAGGTCTGACAACCAAGCATTACAGTCTGCAGGTAGGAACTCTTTCTTTGTGTTCGTTCTTGAGTTTCTCTCTCTTCTCATAATCTTTTCTCTATTTCGCTCTCTTCTCTTTTCTCTCTCTACTCCTCTCTCTCTTCTCTCCTCGCTCTCTCTCTCTCGACTACTCTCTCTCGCTCGCTCTCCTCTCTTTACTTGTGTTCGTCTGAGTGTCTCTCTCTGCATCGCTACTCGCTCACTCTCTCTCCTCTCTCTCTCTCTCTCTCTCTTCTCTCGCTCGCTCTCTCTCTCTCTTTCTCTTTATCTCTCGACTCTCTCTCTCTACGCGCTCTCTTTCTCTCTCGTTCACCTCTTCTCTCCTCGATCTCTCTGTCCGGTCTCTCTCTTTCTTCTACTCTTGTCTGTCTGATCTCGCTCTGTCATCTCTATCTCTCTCTGCCTATTTATCGCTCTCTTTCCCGGGGTGCTCTCCTACCTTTGTTTCTGTCTCTCTCTGGTCCACACATCACACATACACGATAACACAGGTGCTCACACGTAGACACGAAAAATGTTGTATACAAAGTAAGAGAAAACCTGTACAATCCATTCAGACCGAAATATAACGCTTGAACACAGGCACGTGCAGCTACCAGTCACGCTCTGAGACACACACACTCCTTCCCAGGATCTGCCAACACTACAAACATCTCAGCTCGACCAACCTCCTTTTGCTTTGTAGGTCATTTATTACCAGCACACATACATGACCACTCCCAGCTAACTCACGGATCACCGTAGACAAGCGCTGCAAACACACCAGTCACACTTGCGACTCACTGCTATAGCTCGCTATCAGGAGCTTCGGAAACAAAACATACTAGCGCCGGGACCCAACCAACACACTAGCACCACCTGGAAATCCGGTCAGTGTAGTCTCGCTAGTGAATGGTACTGTGATTTCTGCTGTTGCTTTCTACGTGACTCGTGCTGTTCTACGATGCTGTGCGGTCTACGCTGCTCTGCTTGGTACTCTCGCTTTGGAGAGAGAGAAGGCATCTGCTGAATGGGACGAGAGGCGGGGAATGGGGAACGCCACCTGTTGGTCATCTGTCTTTGTTCTGTCGTTCGTTCAACGGTCTGGACACACACTGAGGCTGGGAAGGGAAAGATAGAGAGTTCCGAGGCTGCAGAAGCGTGAAAGATAGAGGTTCAGAGGCTGAAGGGAGCGAGAGGGAGTCAGAGGCTGGCGGACGGGAAAGATAGAGCAGTTCAGAGCGCTGGAACGGGAAAGAAAGAGATAGAGTTCAGAGGCTGGATGTGAAGGGAAAGATAGAGGTTCAGAGGTAGGTGAAGGCGTAGATGGAGTTCAGAGGCGCGAAGGGAAGCGACGAGGTTCAGAGGCTAGGAAGGGAAAGATAGAGGTTCAGAGGCGGGAAGGGAAGATAGAGGTTCCGAGGGCGGAAGGAGAGATGGAGGTTCAGAGGACTGGAAGGGGAAGGAAGACTAGAGGTCAGAGGCTGGAGAGAGACAGATAGACGCTCAGAGGATGGAAGGGAGAGATGGCGGTTCAGACGCCGGGAAGGGAAAGTGCGTTAGGGCGGGAAGTGAAAGAGAGGTTCAGAGGCTGGAAGGAAAGATAGAGGTCAGAGGCTGGAAGGGACAGATGAGAGCGTCAGAGGCTGGAAGGAAAGATAGAGGTTCAGAGGCTGGAAGGAAAGATAGAGGTTCAGAGGACCTGGAAGGGAAAGTAGAGGTCAGAGTCACTGACCCCACGCTATGTATCCATGTGAAGACTGATGGACGACTTCAAAGAGTTCTTAGTATTGAATTCTGTCCCAGCTCATGCTGTGTGTGTGTGTGCTGTAGAAGGTTGGATATTGGCTTTTCCCACTGGACAGTAAATCTTCATTGAAATCTCCACAAAGTACGATAAGGATGGAATCATGCACGTCTAAAGATCCAAGAGCCGCTTTGCAAAGTGTTGAAGGAAGTGGCCCAGATATGTAATCGATCGTGACGTATGTACACAACAGCAATCAAGCTTGACAGGGGACGCCAGTTGAACGACCAAAAACGCCAAGTCTGGGATAACATTTTGAAGGTGACTGCTTTTCACAGGACACGGTAATGTTTCGCATAATAGCGACACCACCTCCGCGGTACTACTTGCATTTGAGGAATGGTTGGTGTAAGAGAGGTTGTCTGTTGACGTTTTTTAAACATATTGCTAGCCCTCCAGTTGAAGACTTTCAGCAACAAAAGATCCTGATAGGTGAGTTTCCGGTAAAACAACACATCTCAAGTGTAACTGCATGCAATAGACTTGATATCTTCAATGTGAGCTGGTAGGCCTATCCGTGTTGTGGTGAGATTATTTTGTAAATGTTGCGCCTCGTTTGTGGTCTGTGATTACCTCCTTGACAAGCTGGAATAGTGCTGCTTCAAAGATGACTCTTGTCATGAGTTCCAGTGATGCTCGTGATTGCAGAGATCACACAAATATGTTATTATCATAAAGTCAATCATTTTCAGCTCCTTGACCGTGAAGTTGTTCTACTAAGAGCACGTAGAGCATTCCGGGTTGGAAGACGCGTTTAACGAAACACTGCCAGATGTGTTGTCATTCCTCTGGACTTTGTATGAATTGTACATGCAAAGGCCAATCTGCGGGAAATGCCTGCCGAACCACTCCTTTTTGATTTCGGTATCCTCTACCCTCCTATGTAAACCATGTTACAGCAATCACCTGATGAATTGGCCCAGAGCCTTTGTCCTGCATTGGATTGTTCCAGCAAAGTCAAGCGAGTTATAGCCGTAGCACCATTCTCTGTCTGGCGTGACTATTCTCGCCAATTCTCTTCCAAATGTCCCGTTAACAAGCAGTCCTTCCACATCTATAGTCTTGGTGATCATGATTCGGGGACATTCAGATGCTGAGTACAGCATGTCACCAGATTATCCTTTTTTTTGCTTTAAGGGATGGTGGCTCT
>CAEFZP010001593.1:2500-17127 GCA_903064625.1 Mallotus villosus
TGTAACCGCGAGCACATGTCCTCTGGTCCTGACTAATTCATTCAGGAACACTTTGGTTTGAGATTTTTTGCAAGACCACAACCTTTGATTAAGAAATGTGCCTGACTGCAATTACATGGGTGTGACAAAGAGAGGGATGGGAGAGAGAGAGGAAGGAGGGAGGGAGGGAGGAAGGGAGGGAGGGAGAGAGGGATGGAGGGAGGGGAGGGAGAGAGGAAGGGAGAGAGGGAGGGAGAGAGGGATGGGAGAGAGGGAGGGAGGGAGAGGAAGGGAGAGATGGATGGAGAGAGGGAGGGAGGGAGAGAGGGATGGAGAGAGGGAGAAAGGGAGGGAGAGAGGGATGGAAAGAGAGAGGAAGGAGAGAGGGAGAGACGGAGGCACTATGGTGGTTTGAAAGTCTGCTGGCGTGACATCTTTTCCTTCTCTCTCTTTTTCTTTTTTTCCGAGGAATGAAATGATGTACACATCTCAGGGAAAAGACGTCAGGCGGTCTCCATGGCAACGGGAAGTCAAAAGTTAGGAAAATTGTGCAACGGTTTAGGAGAGACCTAAGATGTTGTCGGCTTGTTTTGTGATCGCAAGATTTTTGAAGGAACGTTGATTAGAATGTGTGTGTGTGTGTGGTGTGTACACGATAGGACACACACTGTAATGGTTCCAAAGTATTTGAAGGAAATAACCACAGTGTGTCCAGCTGATTGGACATTTTCTTACACTAATGACAGAACTGGATGCTAGCGTGTGTGTGTGTGAGAAACAGATGGAGAGATAGAAACCAAATGTCAGTGTGTAAAAGCCAGAGTGAGTAAAGCTTGATGTGAGTGAGTGTGTGTGACAGGCGAGAGTCAGAGTGACAGACCTGCAGGGTCTGTGTGTGTGTGTGTGTGTGTGTGTGTGTGTGTGTGTGGTGTACAGGTGAGAGTGTGTGTGTGTGGTGTACAGGTGAGAGTGTGTGTGTGTGATGTACAGGTGAGTGTGTGTGTGTGTGTGTGGTGTAAGGTGAGTGTGTGTGTGTGGTGTGGTGTACAGGTGAGGTGAGTGTGTGGTGTGTGTGTGTGGTGTACAGGTGTGTGTGTGTGGTGTACAGGAGAGAGAGCGTGTGTGTGTGACAGACCTGCAGGATGTACCCCCCGTACGTAGTCTCTCAGGGTCCAGCCCAGTCCGTGCAGGATGTGTGTGTGTGTGTGTGTGTGTGGTGTACAGGTGTGTGTGTGTGTGTGTGACAGACCTGCAGGATGTACCCCCGTACGTAGTCCTCAGGGTCCAGCCCAGGCCGTGCAGGATGTGCAGCACCTCCTCCTGCTTCAGAACGCTGAACAGTCGATCCAGCAGGATCTTCAGTCTCACAGGGACGGCCTGCGTCCCGTACAGCATCAGGCTGCTGATGTCAAACACCACGTTGGACTGGACGATCTCCACCTGAGTCGGGTGGTACAGGTGCTGCGTGCTCAGCTTGTCCAGCGCTGGTGGGGGGACACACGGACACACACACACACGGGGACACACACACACACGGACACATACACACACACGGACACACACACACCAGGGACACACACATACACACCACACACACATACAATTGTGTGTTTCAGTAGACAGGCGAAAAGACGGGCACCATGTGTGAATCCCTTTCAGGTTTCCCCCACCTTCTCTTCCTCCCTCCTTCCCTTACCTCCTCTTACCCCTGACTTCTCTTCAACCCTCCCCCTCCCACTCCCCCCTCCCCTCGTCTGGGAGACACCTGTGTCTCTGATCAGGTTGTTGGACTGACGAGGGCACTGCCCTGACACTGTGGCTCTGCCAGACACGAACACCATAAAACATAAAGCACTACTGTCAGAGAGGCTGCCAGAGGACAGGGGGGAGGAGGGGAGGACGGGAGGGGGGGGAGGAGGGGGGGGACAGGGGGGGAGGGAGGGGAGGACAGGGGGGGGAGGAGGGGGGGGACAGGGGGGAGGGGGGGGACAGGGGGAGGGGGGGAGGGGAGGAGAAGAAAGAGAAATAGAGGAGTAGAACCATAGAGAGAAGCCGTTCAGAGGGGGGGATTAGTAGTAGTCCAAAACCTCACAGACCCCTCTCTCTCTCTCCCTCCCTCCATGTCTCGCTGGCCAAACAGGTGTTTTCTTTTATCTTTCTTCTTCCCCCTCCTATACCTTCGGCTTTCTCCTTTGTTCTGATGTCCTCTCTGCCTTCTTCCCTCCCTCCCTCCCTCCCTCCCTCCCTCCCTCCCTCCTCCCTCCCTCCATCCCTCCTTCCCTCCCTCCCTCCCTCCCTCCCTCCCTCCCTCCCTCCCTCCCTCCCATCCCTCCCTCCCTCCCAGAGAGGAGAGAGAGAGAGAGAGAGAGAGAGAGAGAGAGAGGGAGAGTTATATGAGAGTGTGAGTGTATGAGTGTTCGTACCGTGGGCCACCCAGCCGTGTTTGCACTGGTCACATGTTCTCAGGTGGATCTTGCCTGGCTGGAAACACTCACATGTGCAGTTCACCAGAGTGCAGCGGATCGCCTGGAGAGGAGGAGAGGGGAGGGAGGGGGAGGGGGAGGAGAGGGGAGGAGAGGGGAGGGAGGGGGAGGGAGGGGAGGGGAGGGAGGGGGAGGGAGGGGGAGGAGAGGGGAGGGAGGGGGAGGGAGGGGGAGGGAGGGGGAGGAGAGGGGAGGAGAGGGGGAGGGAGGGGGAGGAGGAGGGGAGGGAGGGGGAGGGAGGGGGAGGGAGGGGGAGGGAGGGGGAGGAGAGGGGAGGGAGGGGGAGGGGGAGGAGAGGAGGGAGAGAGAGGGATGACACGTTAATCAACTGCTCAGAAAAGAGTTTAAAAACTAAAGGCACAAGTATGTGTGTGTGAGAGAGAGAGCGAGAGAGAGGCGAGAGAGCGAGAGCGAGAGGCGATGAGAGCGAGAGAGCGAGAGAGCGAGAGAGCGAGAGAGCGAGAGAGCGAGAGAGAGGTCATCACATTGTCAGGAAAACAGCAGTGACAAGCTCATGATCACACACACTCACACACTCACAGTCTGAGGCTGTATTAAACACAACAATTCATCACCGAGGCACCTGTGATTTTAAGCCTGAAGAAGATATATAGTTGTAAAATAAAATACAAATGTGATTCATAGTAAAAAACATCTTGCACGTTATGTCATATTAATGAGGCAATTAATTTGTGAACTACACTTCCCAGAATTCACCTGGAGCGACAGCCATTTCACTTCCTGTACACTCTGAAATTTGACTTGTTTTGACTGACAAGTTTACAGGAAGTCAGGAGCAAGTTTACAGGAAGTCAGGAGCAAGTTTACAGGAAGTCAGGAGCAAGTTTACAGGAAGTTACTGACACTGTGGTGCAGGAAGTTGTTTTGTGCGTTTTGAGTCGACGAGTTTGAGTTTGTCGATTGTGAATAAAGAAATGAATCAGAAATAATTCGAAATTCGAAATTAGTTCATTCATCTGTTTCTTCAACCATTTTAGTGTCGGATACAACGAGAGATAGATTGAGAGTTTATATTTACATTTTGACAAATGTTTAATTGTACTTTTCTCACTCTCTCTCTCTCTCTCTCTCTCTCTCTCTCCCTCTCTCCCTCTCTCTCTCTCTCTCTCTCTCTCTCTCTCTCTCTCACAGCCCCTCTAGCAGAACCAGGACTGTGTAAAGTGTGTGCGGTGCCGGTGAGGTAGAACCCTCCCCAGTCCTTCAGAGACGTCAGGCAGGCAGGAAGAGGGGGATTAGGAAGAGAGAGGTAAAAAAGAGAGAGATGAGAGGTGGAAACACCAAACATGGATATCAATCAGTGTTGGCATCACATCGCATTATCAATCCTGTTATTCTGAAAGATGAAAGCCATTCATCTAAAACAAACACTAGAGCTCTGGAGTACACACACACGAACACACACACCCTCACAGATTAGTGAAAACATTTGCGGTCGCACTAGATTTGCCCAACGAGACCTGCTGTGGAAATTAAACAATTTCCAGATTTTTTCTTTCTTCCATTTGATTAAAAAAAAGGCAATTTCTTCACGTGTGGACAAAGTAGTCAAAAAAGCTGAAGAAAATGAATATAAATTAAAAATATAAACATGTTACTTTGTTGTGGGGACAGGGAAGGTTCTAGTTGGCCAACATGTTTTGGAGGGGAACTGTTCCACCACAGAACCCAGAAGCCTGTGTCCCTGATCTGGAAGAGTAGAACTCCGGCGTGAGTAATCATCCAAATTACAGAGTCAAACTCTCCAACCTCGTAGGGATGAATTATGTGTTCAACAAGATGGATGAGACTCCAGAGGGTTTATTTGGACATGAATATCACAATCATACGGTATGCTGCATGTGTGTGTGAGGCTGCATGTGTGTGTGTGTGTGTGAGGCTGCATGTGTGTGAGGCTGCATGTGTGTGTGTGTGTGTGTGTATGAGGCTGCATGTGTGTGTGTGTGTGTATGAGGCTGCATGCGTGTGTGTGTGTGTGTGTGAGGCTGCATGTGTGTGAGGCTGCATGTGTGTGTGTGTCTGTGTGTGAGGCTGCATGTGTGTGTGTGTGTGTGTGTGTGAGGCTGCATGTGTGTGTGTGAGGCTGCATGTGTGTGTGAGCCTGGTTTTTGAAAGATCAGATTACTAGTGCTTTGTTTCAACTTTATGAATTTACCGCCTCTACTTGATAAGTGTCTTATCAAGCCGCCAGAGGAATCGTTGCTCTTAGACTGTGACCGGTGTGTGATGCGACACTGGTGCGACATACTCTCACTCACACACACACACACACACAGGGTCGTAGGTTGGAGTCCAGCAGTGACGGGGATCTGTATTACACAACCCCAGAAACACACTGATCAGCACTTCAAAGTATCAGACACACACACACTTTTTACCCCTTCTCCAAAACTGCAGACACACTGAAACCTGTTTTCCTTCTGATCTAACTCCACCTTGCAGGGTTAGGGTTAGGGTCTGGTTATGTGCGTGTGTGTGTTTGTCCGTGTGTGTGCAGGGTCTGAAGCAACGACATCGTCTTAGAAGCTGAAAGTGACACTTTGGATTACGTCACTTGGCAGTTGGGTAATCCTTGTGCCGCCACGCAGCCTGCAGGACCAAATAATCTAACAGGATTAGACCCCCAGGTGTTCTTGCCCAGATTAGCAGGCTAGGTATCAAAGTGAACACGGGATAATCCCAGATTAGCCCAAACATTACATCTCATCCAGCCACATCACCTGAGTGTTCATCGGCCTAAATGACAGCGTTCACACATCACTAGCACAGCTCTCCACGGTTTCCCTCTTCACTTCCCTCCTAGATCAACCATGCTTAATCCCTCTAGACGCCACCTGGGATTAGAGGGTGAGAGGGGATTAGCAGGAAACAGACACAAGACTGACTTCCTGTCTGACACCTGCTCGTTGTACTTTGAGGGTTGGTTAGAGATCACTGCACGATTACGAGACGTTTCCTGTTACTGTGAGTCTCCCTGTGTTCACTTCCTGTTACTGTGAGTCTCCCTGTGTTCACTTCCTGTTACTGTGAGTCTCCCCTGTGTTCACTTCCTGTTACTGTGAGTCTCCCTGTGTTCACTTCCTGTTACTGTGAGTCTCCCTGTGTTCACTTCCTGTAGGAAGCAGTGGGAGAGGTGGGGGACCTCCTGGGATGAGGGAGGTGGAGGTGGTTTGCACGTGTGTCTGTTTAAGTACCAAACACATCTTAACATGCAGC
The DNA here is from genome assembly GCA_903064625.1 of Mallotus villosus. Lineage (NCBI taxonomy): Eukaryota > Metazoa > Chordata > Actinopteri > Osmeriformes > Salangidae > Mallotus > Mallotus villosus. Next base: position 8,197 of record CAEFZP010001593.1, read on the forward strand.
GAGTGCTGGCTTGTTTATTTGGCAGTAATCACACACATACACACACGTATACACACGTACACACACACGTACACACACGTACACACACGTACACACACACATACACACGTCCACACACGTACACACACTCACCTCCTAACTGTTTCACCACAGTCGCTCTCACAGAAACAAACAGCTTTTAACAGCAAGCCACCATGCGACACACACACACACACACACACACACACACACACACACACACACACACGCACACACACACACACGCACATTCCCTTCTAATGAACACTCTAACAGCACGCAGCCTCCAAAGGAAAACATGAGCACGTATCAAATGCACCTCCCTGTTTAAGAGCAGGGGCTCTGACAGCTGACAAGATAGTTAAGGGGCGTCTAATACGGCAATTAGGGCAGCGCTGTCTGCGGGGCATCTGCTGTGACAAGACCCCCTTTCTCTAATCACGGACTTATTAGGCTAGCAAGACGAGCTGCACCTCTCACACACCCCCATCCCAACCCCATTAAGCAGACAGACACATTAAAGAGCATTAGAGTGGGGGGGGGAGGAGGGAGGGGGAGGGAGGGGAGGGGGGGGAGGAGGGAGGGGGAGGAGGGAGAGGAGAGGGGAGGAGGGCTGGGTCGTCTGCTGAAGTAGTACTGCAGGGTTGGGGGAGAGGAACAAAATGAGAAGATGGAAGGGAGGGAGGGAACCTTATTTTGTATTTTCTAGAGAGATTTGAAAGGAGGAGAGAGAGAAAGAGGTAGAGAGACATAGAGAAAGAGGTAGAGAGACATAGAGAAAGAGAAAGAGACATAGAGAAAGAGAGAGAGAGAGGATTCTCTCCTACATCTCTCTCTTAGTCTGTGCCTGACCAGGACCAGGGCTGGACTGGGGTCTCACACACACACACACACACACACCACACACAGATACCACACACACAGATACACACCACACACACACACACAGTGTGTGTTATCTGAGTCCAGATACAGAACATTAGTCATCTACACAAGCGGCTAGCCAGACCTTCCTCTTTGGCTCGCAACTAAGAAGGAGATGTACAGTGAGACGGTACGTGTGTGTGGTGTGTGGTGTGCGTGTGTGTGTGTGTCTGGGGGAGTGGAGGGGATTTCAGAATCACTTGAGAAACAAGCACAAGGAAAGGGTGTGTGTGGCTCTTTTCAGAGTGATGACATTCTTCCAGAGTTCAAACAATCACCACAAGACAAGATTAACAACTAACAAACTTCTCACATGTCACACCTCCACACACACACACCACACACACACACACCACACACACACACACACACACACACCACACACACACACACACACCACACACACACCACACACACACACACACACACACAGTGGAGTCACACCAGACACATGTCCAGGTGTTATCAGGTTGAAAGTCCATGTCCTATCCAGCTAAGGACTTGTTATTAGGTTGGGCCACTGTCACACACACACACAGAGACCAGGCCACTGTCACACACACACACAGAGGCCAGGCCACTGTCACACACACACACACACACACACAACACACACACCACACACACACAAAGGCCAGGCCACTGTATGTCCAATCTTCCTCCTTTCTTCTCTCCTCGTCCTAGCCAGTACAGCTGTGATCTGACTGACTGGCCGACTGACTGGCTGGCTGGTTAGCTGGTGACTGAATGACTGGCTGGTGGTTAGCTGGCTGAGAATGACTGGCTGGTTGACTGGCTGGCTGGCTGGTTGACTGACTGACTGACTGGCTGGTTGACTGACTGAATGGCTGGCTGGCTGGCTGGCTGGTTGACTGGCTGACTGGCTGGCTGGCTGGCTGGCTGGCTGGTTGGCTGACTGGCTGGTTGACTGGCTGGCTGGCTGGCTGGCTGGCTGGCTGGCTGGTTGGCTGACTGGCTGGCTGGCTGGCTGGCTGGCTGGCTGGTTGGCTGACTGGCTGGCTGGCTGGCTGGCTGGCTGGCTTGCTGGTTGACTGACTGACTGACTGACTGACTGACTGACTGACTGGCTGGCTGGTTGGCTGACTGACTGACTGGTTGACTGACTGACTGACTGACTGACTGACTGACTGACTGACTGACTGTCTGGGCTGGTTGGCTGTCTGGATATTGTTCCTTGCTCTGGAATAGAATCCTCCCACCATGTCGAACTCAGGCCCACAGACCACAAGTCTTGTTTGGCGAGTTAAGAAAAGCTTCAATTTAAATGAGTTCCCTCTGTTCATGTCTGTTGAGCTTGTGCGATAGCGTGTGTGTGGTGTGGACCTGTGTGTGTGTGTGTGGTGTGCGTGTGTGTGTGTGTGGACCTGGGTGTGTGTGGACCTGGTGTGTGTGTGTGGTGTGTGTGTGTGTGTGTGCGTGCCACGGCAGTGTCCAGATGGATATTGTCTCCACTGACGGGTCACTGTACAACACAGGTCTGGCCCTCGTCCGCCCCACCACATATCCACTCATCCGTGAGCTCGCTGCTGAAACGCCGTCAATGCCCTGCCAGCAAATGTGCTCCCAATGTGTGCGAGGCCGGGGGGGGGGTCATAAAGATGAGGGTCCAGGCGGAGATGGGGATAGATAGCTCAGGACTTCACAACGTCTCCATATTGGAACCAGGTGACAAATAAAGCCGTAGGATGAAGAGAGGCTTTGTAGCCGAACGCAGCACGCTAGCAATACGAGAGAGTTAGCACCTTGTAGCCGGGCGCAGAACGCTAGCATCTGAAGAGTTAGCACTTTGTAGCCGGGCGCAGAACGCTAGCAATACGAAGAGAGTTGCACTTTGTAGCCGGGCGCAGAACGCTAGCAATACGAGAGAGTTAGCACTTTGTAGCCGGGCGCAGCACGCTAGCAATACGAAGAGAGTTAGCACCTTGTAGCCGAACGCAGCACGCTAGCAATACGAAGAGAGTTAGCACTTTGTAGCCGGGCGCAGCACGCTAGCATACGAAGAGAGTTATCACCTTGTAGCCAACGCAGCACGCTAGCATACGAAGAGAGTTAGCACTTGTAGCCGGGCGCAGAACTCTAGCATACGAAGAGAGTTAGCACTTTGTAGCCGGGCGCAGAACGCTAGCAATCTGAAGAGTTAGCACTTTGTAGCCGGGCGCAGAACGCTAGCAATCTGAAGAGTTAGCACTTTGTAGCCGGGACGCAGCACGCTAGCAATACGAAGAGAGTTAGCACCTTGTAGCCGGGCGCAGAACGCTAGCAATACGAAGAGAGTTAGCACCTTGTAGCCGGCGCAGAACGCTAGCAATCTGAAGAGTTAGCACTTTGTAGCCGGGCACAGAACGCTAGCAATCTGAAGAGTTAGCACACGGCTAATTCCTGCTTGTTTTACTCGTGAGGCACCACGTTATACAAGAGGCTGGTTTCTCACAACGCCAGAGCGCTGGAAAGTAAACAAACGATTCATCGCTCGTGCTGACACTGCCCCCCCCGCAGTTTAAAGAGGTTATAGTAGACTGCCTGTGTTGTGTTACATTACAGCCAGTCTGTCCTCCATGCGGGTTCGGGGTTTTTAGCCGCGCGGGTCCCAGTGGCAGAGCCAGAGGTCCCCGTCCTGTGAGCAGCTGTGCGACTGGCCTCTGGCTCAGCAGGGTTATGCTAATAGGAACCAAATGGGTTGTGACTCCCTGCGTGAATACCAGCAGGAGGAGGAGGAGAGGAGGAGAATGTTTGTACAGAGATCCCCTACACCACAACTCTGTCCCTCTGCCTTTATTCCCTTCTTCTCGCTGTCTCTCCTCTCTCTCTCAAACTAGTAGCGAAAAATGAACGTCGAACGTACCTCACTGCCCCTCCCTCTATCCTCTCTCTCAGTCGCGCGCATCGATCTAACTCGCTATAGCAGTAAATCACTCCTCAAATAACCAGCAAAGCCCCTCCATAACACATGATAGCACTAGCCCTTGACACTAGCACTGCTAAATACCCTCCATATCTCTACCTCTCCTCACTCCCAGCTCCCTCCATCTCTCTCCCTCTCCTCCCTCTATCTCCCTCTCTCCACAGTGGTTGTGTTGGGTATCTTCAGCTATGTGACAGGTAAGGAGATGTATGTTTCTTCGAAATGGTCACCTAGAACCTGTTATCACGCAAGGCCATATACTGCAGAAGAGCATTAGTGAATAAATATTCTGCTCCTCCATCTGTTTCATGTTAACATTTAACATAACTGCTCGGTGTGGCTGAAGGCCGGCCCAAAACAAAAAAGACAAAAAAACACAATAGAACTGAGAGAGAAGAAAAGAAAGAATTACATCAAATATAAACCTTGAAGAGGCTGAGGAGGGGGAGAGAAGTGGAAAAGGATTAGCAGAACAACGAACACAGATGAATTTCAGATGTTTTTCAGCCGTTCGTGTTCTTCTTCAAACACGATATGTGATCCATGTTACGAGTGCCGCTGGGATAGACCCTGCCAGGCACCGTACTCCGTACTGGGATAGACCCTGCCAGGACTCCGTACTCCGTACTGGGATAGACCCAGCCAGGACACCGTACTCCGTACTGGGATAGACCCAGCCAGGCCACCGTAGGGAAGAGGAAGAGGAGAGAGCTAACACGAGGGTAACTGACCATGTTGTGACGAGAGTCTCGCTGCGTACCCTGATCAGAGGATACCTGTTTCAGACGACGTAGACGACTAGACGACCCATGTCATAAGACAACTCATCAACCACACGTAGAGAGACAGTTAGCAAGAAGGTCTGGGGTACAGCAGAGGGGGTGTCTAGGTGACTGATGACGGGCACGTGTTCTCCGACCACACACACAACCACACACACACACACACACACACACACACACACACCACACCACACACACACACACAAACACACACACACACACACACACACACACACCCACACAACACCACACACACCACACACCACACCACACAACACACACACAAAGTACAAAACAAAGGCAGTGAGATTCAGTCTCCACTGTTCTGAGCAGAGGATCCACCCTAAAACTGCTGCTGTGTACACACGTACCTGCGAGAGATCCACTCTAGGGGAGGAGATAAGCACTCCCATCCTCCCCAGACCTTCCCTCCTCTCCCATCTCAACCCAGCCCTCCCCTCCCACCCTCCCCTCCCATCTCCACCGCGCCCTCTCCACTACCCTCCCTCCCCTCTCCCACTCCCCTCTCCCCAAAGCCCTACCACACATCCCCCAGCACTCCTACTACCCTCCCCTCATCCCCTGCCCTCTCCCCAGCCCTCCCTCCTCCACAGCCCGCCCCTCCTCCCCCTCACCTCTCCCACCAGCCTCCCCTCCTCGCAGCCCGTACCTCTCTGCACCCCTCCCCCCAGCCTCCCTCCTCCCCTCCCTCTCCCCCAGCCACCCTCCCCTCCTCCCCCCAGCCCTCCCTCCTCCCCCTCCCCTCCCCCCCTCCCCTCTCCCCCAGCCTCCCCTCCCCTCTCCCCTCCTCCCCAGCCTCAAAGCAGAGCTTCCAGAGAGACAGACATCATGACAGGCTGGCCGTGGCAGTCCAGAGGGGAAAGACCCAGCACGTTCAAACACCTGGAGAGTGGATCAGAGAAGGAGGTGTGTGTGAAAGGGAGGAGCGTGGGACGACGGCACGGTGTGGGGAGCGACAGCGCGAGGGGGAGGGGGAGGACGCAGTGAGGACAGGGTGGAGGAGGGGACAGCGGGGAGAGCGATGGGCGGAGGAGATCGAGCGGGCGAGGATCGTGACGATAGGGACAGCATGGAGGGAGACGTGGAGGATGAGGGGAGAGGCAGGGGGGAGAGGGGGAGGTATGTGTAGGGACAGGGGCGCGGTGAGGGGCGCGAGGAAACAGGGGAGCGGAGGGCGGAGGGCGCGAGCGAGAGTGGAGTGAGAGGAGTGTGCAGGACCAGAGGTAGCGGGTGAGGGCGCACGGTGGGCCGGACGGAGGCAGCGGTACGGCAAAGGGTGGAGAGGGGTGAGCAGATGAGGAGCTGGGCAGAGGAGGGGGGGTGGACGGAATCAGGGGAGGAGCGCGGAGAGGAGGTGGAGGGAGGACATGAAAGGGCGGAGAGCGGGAGCTGAGAGGTGACGAGGAGGGATGAGGGGATATGGTACAGAGGGACCACGGTTGACGGAGGGGGAGGCAGTAAGCCGGACGTATGGTAGAAGGATGTGACGGTGACGGGGTAGGGGGAGGGGCGAGGGGAGAGAGGTGAGACGGGAGCTAGGGCGAGCGCTGGCGGGGCGGGAGAGGTGAGAGGAGGTGAGGGGTCTGGGGACGGGAGGAGGGAGAGGTGTGAGGAGGCGTGTGAGGGTCTGGGAGTGGGGAGAGGGGAGAGGGGAGAGTGAGGGTGTGAGGGGTCTGTGAGTCGGCAGAGAGTGAGAGGAGGGGTCTGGGGAGAGAGGTGAGAGGGGAGTGAGTGAGGGGTCTGGGGACGAGAGCGAGGTGAGGAGGGCAGGGGTCTGGGGAGAGAGGTGAGAGGGATGGGTGAGGGGTGCTGGGGAGAGAGAGGGCGGGTAAGAGGTGAGAGGAGGTGAGGGGTCTGGGTGAGAGAGGTGCTGTGAGAGCGAGGGGAGGGTCTGGGGAGAGAGGTGAGAGGCGAGGGTGTGAGGGGTCTGGGGAGGCGGGCGAGAGGTGGTGAGAGGGAGGGTGAGGGCTCTGGGGAGAGGAGAGAGAGGTGAGAGGGAGAGTGAGGGTGATGGGAGTCGCGCGAGAGGTGTGAGAGGGGAGGGTGAGGGGTCTGGGGAGAGAGAGGTGAGAGGAGAGTGAGGGTCTGGGAGAGGGAGAGGTGAGAGGAGGGTGAGGGATTTGCTCTGGGGAGAGGGGAGAGGTGAGAGGGAGGGTGGTGAGGAGTGCAGCCATGGAGGCTTAGAAGGGAGGTGAGGGGTCTGGGGAGTGAGAGGTGAGGGGGAGGGTGTGAGGGAGTCTGAAAGAGGGAGAGGTGAGAGGGAAGGGGTCTGGGGAGCAGAGGTGAGAGGCGAGTGAGGAGAGAGATGCTACGGCCACATACTCACAGACACACACACTGACAGTCACCAGACTCACAGGACACACACACTGACACGTCACATACTCACAGACACACCAACACGGACAGTCTACATACTCACAGACACACACACTGCCAGTCATACTCACTGACACACACACTGACAGTCACTACTCACAGACAAACACACTGACAGTCACATACCACAGACACACAAGGACGTCACATCACAGACACCACATGACAGTCACCCATATGTGAGGGAGACGTTCAAAAATTGTCGAAAAAAAGACTCCTGGCAAATGTGCTGAGTGTCTATAGTGTACACAGAGTGTACTACAGAGCGCAGAGAGAGGCAGCAGAGAGAAAGAGCACACGCACACAGGCCTGGAGAGGCTAGCGGTTAGCAAGACCTTGGAGACAAGTACATTCGTTTTAGCTACAGGCATAATTCAATCGGTTTGGGCATCCCTGCTGTTTGGGATGAAACAAATGCCTTTAAGTCCTTTGGTGTGTTTGGAAAAAGCGTGTTGGGTTGGCTGAGGGGACAGCAGGCTAGGTTGTGTCTAGGAATGTTGGAGAGACCACACAGTGTGAAGTGTGTTTGTTGTGAGGGAGCGAGAGAGCCAGACGGGAGGAGGAGGAGGAGGAGGAGGAGGAGGAGGAGGGGGAGAGGAGGGGGGAGGAGACGGGGTGGACCAGAAGCATCTGCTTCTCTCTAAACACGCCACACACACACACAGCTCCTACACACACACACACACAGTTACAAACACACACAAGGTCACAGTGGAGGTATAGTCATGCTCAAACATCTCGCACCCTTGGCGACCCCGTCGGACATACGTGGCGACTGGTGGTTGGCGGGGCGACCAGACACACACAGAGAGGGGAACGTGACAACAGCTGGGAGGGACGCGAGAGGCCGACGTTAAATCCGTTCTACACACGCACACAAACACAACACACCACCACACTACGACGTCACACAGTACACGCAATCATCACACGAAACACTCACACACACACACACCACCACACACACACTCACACACTCACACCTCACACACACACCAAAAAACACAACATACACACACACAGGAACATACACACGCTCACCACACTCACACACACACACACACAGGAAACATACACACATACATAAACACACATACATTTCTGGAACCACAGAATTAATCATAATCTGACCACTAAATAACCAGTACAGCCAAGCTAGACACAACCAGCCCAGTAGTAGTAGTAGTGTGTGTGATGTGGAGGTGTGTGTGGTGTGTGTGTTCGAGAACAGACATCAGACCAGGTTACCTCAGTCTGCATCTAGAAGTTCCTGATCTCTTGCAGTGCTGTTTTAAATCCAGACGACTAGACAAGGGCCTGGCCACCACACGTCCAGACCGACAGAGATGGACAGAGAGAGAGAGAGGAGGAGACTGCCTTGTACATCGCTGCAATGACAAGTGTGCATGTGTCCCCCCCACTGAAGCCACAATGGGAACGAGGGTGGGTGTGGTGTGTGTGTGTGGGGGTGTGGTGTGGTGTGTGTGTGTGGTGTGTGTGTATGTGTGTGTGTGTGGGTGTTGTGTGTGTGGGTTGTGTGTGTGTTGTGTGTGTGTGTTGTGTGTGTGTGTGTGTGTGGGTTGGGGATGACGGAAGGAAAGTCCATTGAGCACTTGGTGTTTATCAGTCTGCAAAGTTCACAGATATCTAAGAGCAGGCCAGACGCCTTTGTCTCCCAAACATCTAAGAGAGAGAGGAGGATGCGGAGGCGACCTGGGAGGGCACGCGGACAGAGGGGGAACACTGGGACGAAAAAGAGGGAGAGGGAAGAGGGGGATGGGAGGATCGAGAGGGACGAGGGCGCACGCGAGCGGCGGATGACGCGGGAGAGGGAGAGTGGACCGAGCGCGAGAGGGGGACGCGGAGGCTCGAGGTGAGGCAGGC
>CAEFZP010001594.1:0-47500 GCA_903064625.1 Mallotus villosus
TGTGGGCAGGAGGGGGTGGTCAGAAACACTTCTCCTCTCTCTCAGTGTTCTGTGTTGGCAGGAGGGGGTCAGAAACACTCTCCTTCTCTCAGTGTTTCTGTGTTGAGGGGTCAGAACACTCTCTCTCTCCAGGTTCTGTGTGGCAGGAGGGGGTCAGAACACTCTCCTCTCTCTCAGTGTTTCTGTGTGGCAGGAGGGGGTCAGAAACACTTCTCCTCTCTCTCAGTGTTTCTGTGTTGGCAGGAGGGGGTCAGAAACACTCTCCTCTCTCTCTCAGTGTTTCTGTGTTGGCAGGAGGGGGTCAGAAACACTCTCCTCTCTCTCTCAGTGTTTCTGTGTTGGCAGGAGGGGGTCAGAAACACTCTCCTCTCTCTCAGTGTTTCTGTGTTGGCAGGAGGGGTCAGAAACACTCTCCTCTCTCTCAGTGTTTCTGTGTTGGCAGGAGGGGGTCAGAAACACTCTCCTCTCTCTCAGTGTGTCGCAGGAGGGGGTCAGAAACACTCTCCTCTCTCTCAGTGTTTCGTGTGCAGGAGGGGGTCAGAAACACTCTCCTCTCTCTCAGTGTTTCTGTGTTGGCAGGAGGGGGTCAGAAACACTCTCCTCTCTCTCAGTGTTTCTGTGTGGCAGGAGGGGGTCAGAAACACTCTCCTCTCTCTCAGTGTTTCTGTGTTGGCAGGAGGGGGTCAGAAAACACTCTCCTCTCTCTCAGTGTTTCTGTGTTGGCAGGAGGGGGTCAGAAACACTCTCCTCTCTCTCAGTGTTTCTGTGTTGGCAGGAGGGGGTCAGAAACACTCTCCTCTCTCTCAGTGTTTCTGTGTTGGCAGGAGGGGGTCAGAAACACTCTCCTCTCTCTCAGTGTGTCAGCAGGAGGGGGTCAGAAACACTCTCCTCTCTCTCAGTGTTTCTGTGTCAGCAGGAGGGGGTCAGAAACACTCTCCTCTCTCTCAGTGTTTCTGTGTTGGCAGGAGGGGGTCAGAAACACACTCCTCTCTCTCAGTGTTTCTGTGTTGGCAGGAGGGGGTCAGAAACACTCTCCTCTCTCTCAGGTTTCTGTGTTGGCAGGAGGGGGTCAGAAACACTCTCCTCTCTCTCAGTGTTTCTGTGTTGGCAGGAGGGGGTCAGAAACACTCTCCTCTCTCTCAGTGTTTCTGTGTTGGCAGGAGGGGGTCAGAAACACTCTCCTCTCTCTCAGTGTTTCTGTGTTGGCAGGAGGGGGTCAGAAACACTCTCCTCTCTCTCAGTGTTTCTGTGTTGGCAGGAGGGGGTCAGAAACACTCTCCTCTCTCTCTCAGTGTTTCTGTGTTGGCAGGAGGGGGTCAGAAACACTCTCCTCTCTCTCAGTGTTTCTGTGTTGGCAGGAGGGGGTCAGAAACACTCTCCTCTCTCTCAGTGTTTCTGTGTTGGCAGGAGGGGGTCAGAAACACCTCCTCCTCTCTCTCAGTGTTTCTGTGTTGGCAGGAGGGGGTCAGAAACACTCTCCTCTCTCTCAGTGTTTCTGTGTTGGCAGGAGGGGGTCAGAACACTCTCCTCTCTCTCAGTGTTTCTGTGTTGGCAGGAGGGGGTCAGAAACACTCTCCTCTCTCTCAGTGTTTCTGTGTTGGCAGGAGGGGGTCAGAAACACTCTCCTCTCTCTCAGTGTTTCTGTGTTGGCAGGAGGGGGTCAGAAACACACTCCTCCTCTCTCAGTGTTTCTGTGTTGGCAGGAGGGGGTCAGAAACACTCTCCTCTCTCTCAGTGTTTCTGTGTCGCAGGAGGGGGTCAGAAACACTCTCCTCTCTCTCAGTGTTTCTGTGTTGGCAGGAGGGGGTCAGAAACACTCTCCTCTCTCTCAGTGTTTCTGTGTTGGCAGGAGGGGGTCAGAAACACTCTCCTCTCTCTCATGTTTCTGTGTCGCAGGAGGGGGTCAGAAACACTCTCCTCTCTCTCAGTGTTTCTGTGTTGGCAGGAGGGGGTCAGAAACACTCTCCTCTCTCTCAGTGTTTCTGTGTTGGCAGGAGGGGGTCAGAAACACTCTCCTCTCTCTCAGTGTTTCTGTGTTGGCAGGAGGGGGTCAGAAACACTCTCCTCTCTCTCAGTGTTCTGTGTTGGCAGGAGGGGGTCAGAAACACTCTCCTCTCTCTCAGTGTTTCTGTTGGCAGGAGGGGGTCAGAAACACTCTCCTCTCTCTCAGTGTTTCTGTGTTGGCAGGAGGGGGTCAGAAACACTCTCCTCTCTCTCAGTGTTTCTGTGTTGGCAGGAGGGGGTCAGAAACACTCTCCTCTCTCTCAGTGTTTCTGTGTTGGCAGGAGGGGGTCAGAAACACTCTCCTCTCTCTCAGTGTTTCTGTGTTGGCAGGAGGGGGTCAGAAACACTCTCCTCTCTCTCAGTGTTTCTGTGTTGGCAGGAGGGGGTCAGAAACACTCTCCTCTCTCTCAGTGTGTCAGCAGGAGGGGGTCAGAAACACTCTCCTCTCTCTCAGTGTTTCTGTGTTGGCAGGAGGGGGTCAGAAACACTCTCCTCTCTCTCAGTGTTTCTGTGTGCAGGAGGGGGTCAGAAACACTCTCCTCTCTCTCAGTGTTTCTGTGTTGGCAGGAGGGGGTCAGAAACACTCTCCTCTCTCTCAGTGTTTCTGTGTTGCAGGAGGGGGTCAGAAACACTCTCCTCTCTCTCAGTGTTTCTGTGTTGGCAGGAGGGGGTCAGAAACCACTCTCCTCTCTCTCAGTGTTTCTGTGTTGGCAGGAGGGGGTCAGAAACACTCTCCTCTCTCTCAGTGTTTCTGTGTTGGCAGGAGGGGGTCAGAAACACTCTCCTCTCTCTCAGTGTTTCTGTGTTGGCAGGAGGGGGTCAGAAACACTCTCCTCTCTCTCAGTGTTTCTGTGTTGGCAGGAGGGGGTCAGAAACACTCTCCTCTCTCTCAGTGTTTCTGTGTGGGCAGGAGGGGGTCAGAAACACTCTCCTCTCTCTCAGTGTTTCTGTGTTGGCAGGAGGGGGGTCAGAAACACTCTCCTCTCTCTCAGTGTTTCTGTGTTGGCAGGAGGGGGTCAGAAACACTCTCCTCTCTCTCAGTGTTTCTGTGTTGGCAGGAGGGGGGTCAGAAACACTCTCCTCTCTCTCAGTGTGTCGTGCAGGAGGGGGTCAGAAACACTCTCCTCTCTCTCAGTGTTTCTGTGTTGGCAGGAGGGGGTCAGAAACACTCTCCTCTCTCTCAGTGTTTCTGTGTTGGCAGGAGGGGGTCAGAAACACTCTCCTCTCTCTCAGTGTTTCTGTGTTGGCAGGAGGGGGTCAGAAACACTCTCCTCTCTCTCAGTGTTTCTGTGTTGGCAGGAGGGGGTCAGAAACACTCTCCTCTCTCTCAGTGTTTCGTGCAGCAGGAGGGGGTCAGAAACACTCTCCTCTCTCTCAGTGTTTCTGTGTTGGCAGGAGGGGGTCAGAAACACTCTCCTCTCTCTCAGTGTTTCGCAGGAGGGGGTCAGAAACACTCTCCTCTCTCTCAGTGTTTCAGCAGGAGGGGGTCAGAAACACTCTCCTCTCTCTCAGTGTTTCTGTGTTGGCAGGAGGGGGTCAGAAACACTCTCCTCTCTCTCAGTGTTTCTGTGTTAGCAGGAGGGGGTCAGAAACACTCTCCTCTCTCTCAGTGTTTCTGTGTTGGCAGGAGGGGGTCAGAAACACTCTCCTCTCTCTCATGTTTCTGCAGGAGGGGGTCAGAAACACTCTCCTCTCTCTCAGTGTTTCTGTGTTGGCAGGAGGGGGTCAGAAACACACTCCTCCTCTCTCAGTGTTTCTGTGTTGGCAGGAGGGGGTCAGAAACACATCTCCTCTCTCAGTGTTTCTGTGTTGGCAGGAGGGGGTCAGAAACACTCTCCTCTCTCTCAGTGTTTCTGTGTTGGCAGGAGGGGGTCAGAAACACACTCCTCTCTCTCAGTGTTTCTGTGTTGGCAGGAGGGGGTCAGAAACACTCTCTCTCTCAGTTTCGGGTCGGAGGGGGTCGAAACACTCTCTCTCAGTGTTTCTGTGTTGGCAGGAGGGGGTCAGAAACACACTCCTCTCTCTCAGTGTTTCTGTGTTGGCAGGAGGGGGTCAGAAACACTCCTCCTCTCTCTCAGTGTTTCTGTGTTGGCAGGAGGGGGTCAGAAACACACTCCTCTCTCTCAGTGTTTCTGTGTTGGCAGGAGGGGGTCAGAAACACTCTCCTCTCTCTCAGTGTTTCTGTGTTGGCAGGAGGGGGTCAGAAACACTCTCCTCTCTCTCAGTGTTTCTGTGTTGGCAGGAGGGGGTCAGAAACACACTCCTCCTCTCTCTCAGTGTTTCTGTGTTGGCAGGAGGGGGTCAGAAACACTCTCCTCTCTCTCAGTGTGTCAGCAGGAGGGGGTCAGAAACACTCTCCTCTCTCTCAGTGTTTCTGTGTTGGCAGGAGGGGGTCAGAAACACACTCCTCCTCTCTCTCAGTGTGTCAGCAGGAGGGGGTCAGAAACACACTCTCCTCTCTCTCAGTGTTTCTGTGTTGGCAGGAGGGGGTCAGAAACACTCTCCTCTCTCTCAGTGTTTCTGTGTTGGCAGGAGGGGGTCAGAAACACTCTCCTCTCTCTCAGTGTTTCTGTGTTGGCAGGAGGGGGTCAGAAACACACTCCTCTCTCTCTCAGTGTTTCTGTGTTGGCAGGAGGGGGTCAGAAACACTCTCCTCTCTCTCAGTGTTTCTGTGTTGGCAGGAGGGGGTCAGAAACACTCTCCTCTCTCTCAGTGTTTCTGTGTTGGCAGGAGGGGGTCAGAAACACTCTCCTCCTCTCTCAGTGTTTCTGTGTTGGCAGGAGGGGGTCAGAAACACTCTCCTCTCTCTCAGTGTGTCAGCAGGAGGGGGTCAGAAACACTCTCCTCTCTCTCAGTGTTTCTGTGTTGGCAGGAGGGGGTCAGAAAACACTCCTCCTCTCTCTCAGTGTTTCTGTGTTGGCAGGAGGGGGTCAGAAACACTCTCCTCTCTCTCAGTGTTTCTGTGTTGGCAGGAGGGGGTCAGAAACACTCTCCTCTCTCTCAGTGTTTCTGTGTTGGCAGGAGGGGGTCAGAAACACACTCCTCTCTCTCTCAGTGTTTCTGTGTTGGCAGGAGGGGGTCAGAAACACTCTCCCTCTCTCTCAGTGTTTCTGTGTTGGCAGGAGGGGGTCAGAAACACTCTCCTCCTCTCTCTCAGTGTTTCTGTGTGGCAGGAGGGGGTCAGAAACACTCTCCTCTCTCTCAGTGTTTCTGTGTTGGCAGGAGGGGGTCAGAAACACTCTCCTCTCTCTCAGTGTTTCTGTGTTGGCAGGAGGGGGTCAGAAACACTCTCCTCTCTCTCAGTGTTTCTGTGTTGCAGGAGGGGGTCAGAAACACACTCCTCTCTCTCAGTGTTTCTGTGTTGGCAGGAGGGGGTCAGAAACACACTCCTCTCTCTCTCAGTGTTTCTGTGTTGGCAGGAGGGGGTCAGAAACACTCTCCTCCTCTCTCAGTGTTTCTGTGTTGGCAGGAGGGGGTCAGAAACACTCTCCTCTCTCTCAGTGTTTCTGTGTTGGCAGGAGGGGGTCAGAAACACACTCCTCCTCTCTCTCAGTGTTTCTGTGTTGGCAGGAGGGGGTCAGAAACACACTCCTCTCTCTCAGTGTGTCAGCAGGAGGGGGTCAGAAACACACTCCTCTCTCTCAGTGTTTCTGTGTTGGCAGGAGGGGGTCAGAAACACACTCCTCCTCTCTCTCAGTGTTTCTGTGTTGGCAGGAGGGGGTCAGAAACACTCTCCTCTCTCTCAGTGTTTCTGTGTTGGCAGGAGGGGGTCAGAAACACTCTCCTCTCTCTCAGTGTTTCTGTGTTGGCAGGAGGGGGTCAGAAACACTCTCCTCTCTCTCAGTGTTTCTGTGTTGGCAGGAGGGGGTCAGAAACACACTCCTCTCTCTCAGTGTTTCTGTGTTGGCAGGAGGGGGTCAGAAACACACTCCTCCTCTCTCTCAGTGTTTCTGTGTCGCAGGAGGGGGTCAGAAACACTCTCCTCTCTCTCTCAGTGTTTCTGTGTTGGCAGGAGGGGGTCAGAAACACTCTCCTCTCTCTCAGTGTTTCTGTGTTGGCAGGAGGGGGTCAGAAACACACTCCTCCTCTCTCTCAGTGTGTCAGCAGGAGGGGGTCAGAAACACACTCCTCCTCTCTCTCAGTGTGTCAGCAGGAGGGGGTCAGAAACACACTCCTCCTCTCTCTCAGTGTTTCTGTGTTGGCAGGAGGGGGTCAGAAACACTCTCCTCTCTCTCAGTGTTTCTGTGTTGGCAGGAGGGGGTCAGAAACACTCTCCTCCTCTCTCTCAGTGTTTCTGTGTTGGCAGGAGGGGGTCAGAAACACACTCCTCTCTCTCTCAGTGTTTCTGTGTTGGCAGGAGGGGGTCAGAAACACACTCCTCTCTCTCAGTGTGTCAGCAGGAGGGGGTCAGAAACACTCTCCTCCTCTCTCTCAGTGTTTCTGTGTTGGCAGGAGGGGGTCAGAAACACACTCCTCTCTCTCAGTGTGTCAGCAGGAGGGGGTCAGAAACACACTCCTCTCTCTCTCAGTGTTTCTGTGTTGGCAGGAGGGGGTCAGAAACACACTCCTCTCTCTCTCAGTGTTTCTGTGTTGGCAGGAGGGGGTCAGAAACACTCTCCTCTCTCAGTGTTTCTGTGTCAGCAGGAGGGGGTCAGAAACACACTCCTCTCTCTCAGTGTTTCTGTGTTGGCAGGAGGGGGTCAGAAACACACTCCTCCTCTCTCTCAGTGTTTCTGTGTTGGCAGGAGGGGGTCAGAAACACACTCCTCTCTCTCAGTGTTTCTGTGTTGGCAGGAGGGGGTCAGAAACACACTCCTCCTCTCTCTCAGTGTTTCTGTGTTGGCAGGAGGGGGTCAGAAACACTCTCCTCTCTCTCAGTGTGTCAGCAGGAGGGGGTCAGAAACACACTCCTCTCTCTCAGTGTTTCTGTGTTGGCAGGAGGGAGTCAGAAACACACTCCTCCTCTCTCTCAGTGTGTCAGCAGGAGGGGGTCAGAAACACACTCCTCCTCTCTCTCAGTGTTTCTGTGTTGGCAGGAGGGGGTCAGAAACACTCTCCTCTCTCTCAGTGTTTCTGTGTTGGCAGGAGGGGGTCAGAAACACTCTCCTCTCTCTCAGTGTTTCTGTGTTGGCAGGAGGGGGTCAGAAACACACTCCTCTCTCTCAGTGTTTCTGTGTTGGCAGGAGGGGGTCAGAAACACACTCCTCTCTCTCTCAGTGTTTCTGTGTTGGCAGGAGGGGGTCAGAAACACACTCCTCTCTCTCAGTGTGTCAGCAGGAGGGGGTCAGAAACACACTCCTCCTCTCTCTCAGTGTTTCTGTGTTGGCAGGAGGGGGTCAGAAACACACTCCTCCTCTCTCTCAGTGTTTCTGTGTTGGCAGGAGGGGGTCAGAAACACTCTCCTCTCTCTCAGTGTTTCTGTGTTGGCAGGAGGGGGTCAGAAACACACTCCTCCTCTCTCTCAGTGTTTCTGTGTTGGCAGGAGGGGGTCAGAAACACACTCCTCCTCTCTCTCAGTGTTTCTGTGTTGGCAGGAGGGGGTCAGAAACACACTCCTCTCTCTCTCAGTGTTTCTGTGTTGGCAGGAGGGGGTCAGAAACACTCTCCTCCTCTCTCTCAGTGTTTCTGTGTCAGCAGGAGGGGGTCAGAAACACACTCCTCTCTCTCAGTGTTTCTGTGTTGGCAGGAGGGGGTCAGAAACACACTCCTCTCTCTCAGTGTTTCTGTGTCAGCAGGAGGGGGTCAGAAACACACTCCTCCTCTCTCTCAGTGTTTCTGTGTTGGCAGGAGGGGGTCAGAAACACTCTCCTCCTCTCTCTCAGTGTTTCTGTGTTGGCAGGAGGGGGTCAGAAACACACTCCTCTCTCTCTCAGTGTTTCTGTGTTGGCAGGAGGGGGTCAGAAACACACTCCTCTCTCTCAGTGTTTCTGTGTTGGCAGGAGGGGGTCAGAAACACTCTCCTCTCTCTCTCAGTGTTTCTGTGTTGGCAGGAGGGGGTCAGAAACACACTCCTCCTCTCTCTCAGTGTTTCTGTGTTGGCAGGAGGGGGTCAGAAACACACTCCTCTCTCTCAGTGTTTCTGTGTTGGCAGGAGGGGGTCAGAAACACACTCCTCCTCTCTCTCAGTGTTTCTGTGTTGGCAGGAGGGGGTCAGAAACACACTCCTCCTCTCTCTCAGTGTTTCTGTGTTGGCAGGAGGGGGTCAGAAACACACTCCTCTCTCTCAGTGTTTCTGTGTTGGCAGGAGGGGGTCAGAAACACTCTCCTCCTCTCTCTCAGTGTTTCTGTGTTGGCAGGAGGGGGTTCAGAAACACTCTCCTCTCTCTCAGTGTTTCAGCAGGAGGGGGTCAGAAACACTCTCCTCTCTCTCAGTGTTTCAGCAGGAGGGGTCAGAAACACTCTCCTCTCTCTCAGTGTTTCTGTGTTGGCAGGAGGGGTCAGAAACACACTCCTCCTCTCTCAGTGTTTCAGCAGGAGGGGGTCAGAAACACTCTCCTCCTCTCTCAGTGTTTCTGTGTTGGCAGGAGGGGGTTCAGAAACACACTCCTCCTCTCTCAGTGTTTCTGTGTTGGCAGGAGGGGGTCAGAAACACACTCCTCTCTCAGTGTTTCTGTGTTGGCAGGAGGGGGTCAGAAACACTCTCCTCTCTCTCAGTGTTTCTGTGTTGGCAGGAGGGGGTCAGAAACACACTCCTCTCTCTCTCAGTGTTTCTGTGTTGGCAGGAGGGGGTCAGAAACACTCTCCTCTCTCTCAGTGTTTCTGTGTCAGCAGGAGGGGGTCAGAAACACACTCCTCTCTCTCAGTGTTTCTGTGTTGGCAGGAGGGGGTCAGAAACACACTCCTCTCTCTCAGTGTTTCTGTGTTGGCAGGAGGGGGTCAGAAACACTCCTCCTCTCTCTCAGTGTTTCTGTGTTGGCAGGAGGGGGTCAGAAACACACTCCTCTCTCTCAGTGTTTCTGTGTTGGCAGGAGGGGGTCAGAAACACTCCTCCTCTCTCTCAGTGTTTCTGTGTTGGCAGGAGGGGGTCAGAAACACACTCCTCTCTCTCAGTGTTTCTGTGTTGGCAGGAGGGGGTCAGAAACACACTCCTCCTCTCTCTCAGTGTTTCTGTGTTGGCAGGAGGGGGTCAGAAACACTCTCCTCTCTCTCAGTGTGTCAGCAGGAGGGGGTCAGAAACACACTCCTCTCTCTCAGTGTTTCTGTGTTGGCAGGAGGGGTCAGAAACACCTCCTCCTCTCTCTCAGTGTGTCAGCAGGAGGGGGTCAGAAACACACTCCTCCTCTCTCTCAGTGTTTCTGTGTTGGCAGGAGGGGGTCAGAAACACTCTCCTCTCTCTCAGTGTTTCTGTGTTGGCAGGAGGGGGTCAGAAACACTCTCCTCTCTCTCAGTGTTTCTGTGTTGGCAGGAGGGGGTCAGAAACACACTCCTCTCTCTCTCAGTGTTTCTGTGTTGGCAGGAGGGGGTCAGAAACACTCTCCTCTCTCTCAGTGTTTCTGTGTTGGCAGGAGGGGGTCAGAAACACTCTCCTCCTCTCTCTCAGTGTTTCTGTGTTGGCAGGAGGGGGTCAGAAACACACTCCTCTCTCTCTCAGTGTTTCTGTGTTGGCAGGAGGGGGTCAGAAACACACTCCTCTCTCTCAGTGTGTCAGCAGGAGGGGGTCAGAAACACACTCCTCCTCTCTCTCAGTGTTTCTGTGTTGGCAGGAGGGGGTCAGAAACACACTCCTCCTCTCTCTCAGTGTTTCTGTGTTGGCAGGAGGGGGTCAGAAACACACTCCTCCTCTCTCTCAGTGTTTCTGTGTTGGCAGGAGGGGGTCAGAAACACTCTCCTCTCTCTCAGTGTTTCTGTGTTGGCAGGAGGGGGTCAGAAACACACTCCTCCTCTCTCTCAGTGTTTCTGTGTTGGCAGGAGGGGGTCAGAAACACACTCCTCTCTCTCTCAGTGTTTCTGTGTTGGCAGGAGGGGGGTCAGAAACACTTCCTCCTCTCTCTCAGTGTTTCTGTGTCAGCAGGAGGGGGTCAGAAACACACTCCTCTCTCTCAGTGTTTCTGTGTTGGCAGGAGGGGGGTCAGAAACACACTCCTCCTCTCTCTCAGTGTTTCTGTGTTGGCAGGAGGGGGTCAGAAACACTCTCCTCTCTCTCAGTGTTTCTGTGTCAGCAGGAGGGGGTCAGAAACACTCTCCTCTCTCTCAGTGTTTCTGTGTTGGCAGGAGGGGGTCAGAAACACACTCCTCTCTCTCAGTGTTTCTGTGTTGGCAGGAGGGGGTCAGAAACACTCTCCTCCTCTCTCAGTGTTTCTGTGTTGGCAGGAGGGGGTCAGAAACACTCTCCTCTCTCTCAGTGTTTCTGTGTTGGCAGGAGGGGGTCAGAAACACTCCTCCTCTCTCTCAGTGTTTCTGTGTTGGCAGGAGGGGGTCAGAAACACACTCCTCTCTCTCAGTGTGTCAGCAGGAGGGGGTCAGAAACACACTCCTCTCTCTCAGTGTTTCTGTGTTGGCAGGAGGGGGTCAGAAACACACTCCTCCTCTCTCTCAGTGTTTCTGTGTTGGCAGGAGGGGGTCAGAAACACTCTCCTCTCTCTCAGTGTTTCTGTGTTGGCAGGAGGGGGTCAGAAACACTCTCCTCTCTCTCAGTGTTTCTGTGTTGGCAGGAGGGGGTCAGAAACACTCTCCTCTCTCTCAGTGTTTCTGTGTTGGCAGGAGGGGGTCAGAAACACACTCCTCTCTCTCAGTGTTTCTGTGTTGGCAGGAGGGGGTCAGAAACACACTCCTCCTCTCTCTCAGTGTTTCTGTGTCAGCAGGAGGGGGTCAGAAACACTCTCCTCTCTCTCTCAGTGTTTCTGTGTTGGCAGGAGGGGGTCAGAAACACTCTCCTCTCTCTCAGTGTTTCTGTGTTGGCAGGAGGGGGTCAGAAACACACTCCTCCTCTCTCTCAGTGTGTCAGCAGGAGGGGGTCAAAACACCCTCCTCTCTCTCTGTGTCAGGAGGGGGTCAGAAACACACTCCTCTCTCTCTCAGTGTTTCTGTGTTGGCAGGAGGGGGTCAGAAACACTCTCCTCTCTCTCAGTGTTTCTGTGTTGGCAGGAGGGGGTCAGAAACACTCTCTCCTCTCTCTCAGTGTTTCTGTGTTGGCAGGAGGGGGGTCAGAAACACACTCCTCTCTCTCTCAGTGTTTCTGTGTTGGCAGGAGGGGGTCAGAAACACACTCCTCTCTCTCAGTGTGTCAGCAGGAGGGGGTCAGAAACACTCTCCTCCTCTCTCTCAGTGTTTCTGTGTTGGCAGGAGGGGGTCAGAAACACACTCCTCTCTCTCAGTGTGTCGCAGGAGGGGGTCAGAAACACACTCCTCTCTCTCTCAGTGTTTCTGTGTTGGCAGGAGGGGGTCAGAAACACACTCCTCTCTCTCTCAGTGTTTCTGTGTTGGCAGGAGGGGGTCAGAAACACTCTCCTCTCTCTCAGTGTTTCTGTGTTGGCAGGAGGGGGTCAGAAACACACTCCTCTCTCTCAGTGTTTCTGTGTTGGCAGGAGGGGGTCAGAAACACACTCCTCCTCTCTCTCAGTGTTTCTGTGTTGGCAGGAGGGGGTCAGAAACACACTCCTCTCTCTCAGTGTTTCTGTGTTGGCAGGAGGGGGTCAGAAACACACTCCTCCTCTCTCTCAGTGTTTCTGTGTTGGCAGGAGGGGGTCAGAAACACTCTCCTCTCTCTCAGTGTGTCAGCAGGAGGGGGTCAGAAACACACTCCTCTCTCTCAGTGTTTCTGTGTTGGCAGGAGGGGGTCAGAAACACACTCCTCCTCTCTCTCAGTGTGTCAGCAGGAGGGGGTCAGAAACACACTCTCCTCTCTCTCAGTGTTTCTGTGTTGGCAGGAGGGGGTCAGAAACACTCTCCTCTCTCTCAGTGTTTCTGTGTTGGCAGGAGGGGGTCAGAAACACTCTCCTCTCTCTCAGTGTTTCTGTGTTGGCAGGAGGGGGTCAGAAACACACTCCTCTCTCTCTCAGTGTTTCTGTGTTGGCAGGAGGGGGTCAGAAACACACTCCTCTCTCTCTCAGTGTTTCTGTGTTGGCAGGAGGGGGTCAGAAACACACTCCTCTCTCTCAGTGTGTCAGCAGGAGGGGGTCAGAAACACACTCCTCCTCTCTCTCAGTGTTTCTGTGTTGGCAGGAGGGGGTCAGAAACACACTCCTCCTCTCTCTCAGTGTTTCTGTGTTGGCAGGAGGGGGTCAGAAACACTCTCCTCTCTCTCAGTGTTTCTGTGTTGGCAGGAGGGGGTCAGAAACACACTCCTCCTCTCTCTCAGTGTTTCTGTGTTGGCAGGAGGGGGTCAGAAACACACTCCTCCTCTCTCTCAGTGTTTCTGTGTTGGCAGGAGGGGGTCAGAAACACACTCCTCTCTCTCTCAGTGTTTCTGTGTTGGCAGGAGGGGGTCAGAAACACTCTCCTCCTCTCTCTCAGTGTTTCTGTGTCAGCAGGAGGGGGTCAGAAACACTCTCCTCTCTCTCAGTGTTTCTGTGTTGGCAGGAGGGGGTCAGAAACACACTCCTCTCTCTCAGTGTTTCTGTGTTGCAGGAGGGGGTCAGAAACACACTCCTCCTCTCTCTCAGTGTTTCTGTGTTGGCAGGAGGGGGTCAGAAACACTCTCCTCCTCTCTCTCAGTGTTTCTGTGTTGGCAGGAGGGGGTCAGAAACACACTCCTCTCTCTCTCAGTGTTTCTGTGTTGGCAGGAGGGGGTCAGAAACACTCTCCTCTCTCTCAGTGTTTCTGTGTTGGCAGGAGGGGGTCAGAAACACTCTCCTCTCTCTCTCAGTGTTTCTGTGTTGGCAGGAGGGGGTCAGAAACACACTCCTCCTCTCTCTCAGTGTTTCTGTGTTGGCAGGAGGGGGTCAGAAACACACTCCTCTCTCTCAGTGTTTCTGTGTTGGCAGGAGGGGGTCAGAAACACACTCCTCCTCTCTCTCAGTGTTTCTGTGTTGGCAGGAGGGGGTCAGAAACACACTCCTCCTCTCTCTCAGTGTTTCTGTGTTGGCAGGAGGGGGTCAGAAACACACTCCTCTCTCTCAGTGTTTCTGTGTTGGCAGGAGGGGGTCAGAAACACTCTCCTCCTCTCTCTCAGTGTTTCTGTGTTGGCAGGAGGGGGTCAGAAACACCTCCTCTCTCTCAGTGTTTCTGTGTTGGCAGGAGGGGGTCAGAAACACACTCCTCTCTCTCAGTGTTTCTGTGTTGGCAGGAGGGGGTCAGAAACACTCTCCTCCTCTCTCTCAGTGTGGCAGGAGGGGGTCAGAAACACACTCCTCTCTCTCAGTGTTTCTGTGTTGGCAGGAGGGGGTCAGAAACACCTCCTCCTCTCTCTCAGTGTTTCTGTGTTGGCAGGAGGGGGTCAGAAACACTCTCCTCTCTCTCAGTGTTTCTGTGTTGGCAGGAGGGGGTCAGAAACACTCTCCTCCTCTCTCTCAGTGTTTCTGTGTTGGCAGGAGGGGGTCAGAAACACCTCTCCTCTCTCTCAGTGTTTCTGTGTTGGCAGGAGGGGGTCAGAAACACACTCCTCTCTCTCTCAGTGTTTCTGTGTTGGCAGGAGGGGGTCAGAAACACACTCCTCTCTCTCAGTGTTTCTGTGTTGGCAGGAGGGGGTCAGAAACACACTCCTCCTCTCTCTCAGTGTTTCTGTGTTGCAGGAGGGGGTCAGAAACACACTCCTCCTCTCTCTCAGTGTTTCTGTGTTGGCAGGAGGGGGTCAGAAACACACTCCTCTCTCTCAGTGTTTCTGTGTTGGCAGGAGGGGGTCAGAAACACACTCCTCCTCTCTCTCAGTGTTTTCTGTGTCAGCAGGAGGGGGTCAGAAACACACTCCTCTCTCTCAGTGTTTCTGTGTTGGCAGGAGGGGGGTCAGAAACACTCTCCTCCTCTCTCTCAGTGTTTCTGTGTTGGCAGGAGGGGGTCAGAAACACACTCTCCTCTCTCTCAGTGTTTCTGTGTTGGCAGGAGGGGGTCAGAAACACACTCCTCTCTCTCAGTGTTTCTGTGTTGGCAGAGGGGGTCAGAAACACTCTCCTCCTCTCTCTCAGTGTTTCTGTGTTTGGCAGGAGGGGGTCAGAAACACACTCCTCTCTCTCAGTGTTTCTGTGTTGGCAGGAGGGGGTCAGAAACACACTCCTCCTCTCTCAGTGTTTCTGTGTTGGCAGGAGGGGGTCAGAAACACTCTCCTCTCTCTCAGTGTTTCTGTGTTGGCAGGAGGGGGTCAGAAACACACTCCTCCTCTCTCTCAGTGTGTCAGCAGAGGGGGTCAGAAACACTCTCCTCTCTCTCAGTGTGTCAGCAGGAGGGGGTCAGAAACACACTCCTCTCTCTCAGTGTTTCTGTGTTGGCAGGAGGGGGTCAGAAACACACTCCTCTCTCTCTCAGTGTTTCTGTGTTGGCAGGAGGGGGTCAGAAACACTCTCCTCTCTCTCTCAGTGTTTCTGTGTTGGCAGGAGGGGGTCAGAAACACACTCCTCTCTCTCAGTGTTTTCTGTGTTGGCAGGAGGGGGTCAAAACACTCTCCTCTCTCTCAGTGTTTCTGTGTTGGCAGGAGGGGGTCAGAAACACACTCCTCTCTCTCAGTGTTTCTGTGTTGGCAGGAGGGGGTCAGAAACACACTCCTCCTCTCTCATGTTTCTGTGTTGGCAGGAGGGGGTCAGAACACTCTCCTCCTCTCTCTCAGTGTTTCTGTGTTGGCAGGAGGGGGTCAGAAACACTCTCCTCCTCTCTCTCAGTGTTTCTGTGTTGGCAGGAGGGGGTCAGAAACACACTCCTCCTCTCTCAGTGTTTCTGTGTTGGCAGGAGGGGGTCAGAAACACTCTCCTCCTCTCTCAGTGTTTCAGCAGGAGGGGGTCAGAAACACTCTCCTCTCTCTCAGTGTTTCTGTGTTGGCAGGAGGGGGTCAGAAACACACTCCTCTCTCTCAGTGTTTCTGTGTTGGCAGGAGGGGGTCAGAAACACACTCCTCTCTCTCAGTGTTTCTGTGTTGGCAGGAGGGGGTCAGAAACACTCTCCTCTCTCTCTCAGTGTTTCTGTGTTGGCAGGAGGGGTCAGAAACACACTCCTCTCTCCTCAGTGTTTCTGTGTTGGCAGGAGGGGGTCAGAAACACTCTCCTCCTCTCTCTCAGTGTTTCAGCAGGAGGGGGTCAGAAACACTCTCCTCTCTCTCAGTGTTTCTGTGTTGGCAGGAGGGGGTCAGAAACACTCTCCTCCTCTCTCAGTGTTTCTGTGTTGGCAGGAGGGGGTCAGAAACACTCTCCTCTCTCTCAGTGTTTCTGTGTTGGCAGGAGGGGGTCAGAAACACACTCCTCCTCTCTCTCAGTGTTTCTGTGTTGGCAGGAGGGGGTCAGAAACACTCTCCTCTCTCTCAGTGTTTCTGTGTTGGCAGGAGGGGGTCAGAAACACTCTCCCTCTCTCTCAGTGTTTCTGTGTTGGCAGGAGGGGTCAGAAACACACTCCTCCTCTCTCTCAGTGTTTCTTCTGTGTCGGCAGGATGGGGGTCAGAAACACACTCCTCTCTCTCAGTGTTTCTGTGTTGGCAGGAGGGGTCAGAAACACTCTCCTCTCTCTCAGTGTTTCTTCTGTGTTGGCAGGAGGGGTCAGAAACACACTCCTCCTCTCTCTCAGTGTTTTCTGTGTCGGCAGGAGGGGGTCAGAAACACTCTCCTCTCTCTCAGTGTTTCTGTGTCGGCAGGAGGGGGTCAGAAACACACTCCTCTCTCTCAGTGTTTCTCTGTGTCGGCAGGAGGGGGTCAAAACACCTCCTCTCTCTCAGTGTTTCTGTGTTGGCAGGAGGGGGTCAGAAACACTCTCCTCTCTCTCAGTGTTTCTGTGTTGGCAGGAGGGGGTCAGAAACACTCTCCTCTCTCTCAGTGTTTCTGTGTTTGGCAGGAGGGGGTCAGAAACACTCTCCTCTCTCTCAGTGTTTCTGTGTTGGCAGGAGGGGGTCATAAACACTCTCCTCTCTCTCAGTGTTTCTGTGTTGGCAGGAGGGGGTCAGAAACACTCTCCTCTCTCTCAGTGTTTCTGTGTTGGCAGGAGGGGGTTAGAAACACACTCCTCCTCTCTCTCAGTGTTTCTGTGTTGGCAGGAGGGGTCAGAAACACTCTCCTCTCTCCTCAGTGTTTCTGTGTTGGCAGGAGGGGGTCAGAAACACTCTCCTCTCTCTCTCAGTGTTTCTGTGTTGGCAGGAAACAGAGAGAGGCTTCAGAGAGAGTATTAAATGAGCCTTTGTTAAATAGAGTGTCTCTGATAAGAAGTTCCTCCACCTTATCAATATTCTCCATCAGCTGGATTGAATTTCCTGCATACTGCAGTCAGACTATCTCTCCCACTCTCCCTCTGCTCTTTCTTCTCCCCCCTCTCCCCTCTCTCTCCTCTCCCACTCTCCCTCTCCCTCTTTCTCTACCTCTCCTCTCTCTCCTCTCTCTCTGTCTCAAACTGTCTTCTCTCTTCTCTCTTCTCTCTTCTCTCTTCTCTCTTCTCTCTCTCTTCTCTCTTCTCTCTCTCTCTCTCTCTCTCTCTCTTCTCTCTTCTCTCTCTTCTCTCTCCTCTCTCTCTCTCTCTCCTCTCTCTCTCCTCTCCTCCTCTCTCCCTCTCTCCTCTCGTCCTCTCTCCTCTCCTCCTCTCGTCCTCTCCCTCTCTCTCTCTCCTCTCTCCCTCCTCCTCTCTCCTCTCTCCTCTCTCCTCTCCTCTCTCTCTCTCATCCTCTCTCTCCTCTCTCCTCTCTCCTCGTCTCCTCTCTCTCCTCTCTCCTCTCTCCCTCTATACCCTTCACCTCCACCCTCCTCTGACTCTGTTGCTGTACTGGCATGACACAGCACACAGAACTCTCCAACACCCAGCATTTACAGTACGTTCTACAGAGCAGTCACACTATGCTTCATTGATTCAAAATACACACTGATGTGAGTGTGTGTACGTGTGTGTGGGGGGGGGGTGTGGGGGGGGTGTGATACGACAGAGTGACAGACAGAGGTATAATGTCGGAGAGAGAGTGCGAAAGAAAGCGAGGGATTGAAAGAGACAGAGGTAGAGAGGGAAAGACAGAGGTAGAGAGGAAGTAATGCAGAGAGAGAGAGTCAGATAGAGAAAAAGCAAGCTAGAGATAGAGATGTAATATCCTGGAACATAACAAATGGATCCTGAAGGGTGTATCGTGTTATTAACGGGACGATCTCACTCACGGTGCTCTCTGTGCACATCTCCACATCTCTCATTTCCCTGCCGTGTTTCTTGGGGATGGAGATGGCAGTCTGGGCGTCGCCCTTCACCCCCACACTCCTGCAAGACAGAAACCCCATGTGATTGGTCGTGTGCTCGGTCATGTGATTGGTCGTGTGCTCGGTCATGTGATTGGTCGTGTGCTCTCGCTCATCTCAGCTCCTCCACCAGAGGTTGTGCAGGTGGATTGTGATCCAAAAGATAAATTGCATCGGCCTCCATCAACACCTCCATCACAACCAACGCCCACACCCCCCTCACCGTCACCCCCCTCACCCCCCTCACCCCCCACACCCCCCACACCCCCCTCACCGTCACCCCCCACACCCCCCACACCCCCCTCACCGTCACCCCCCCACACCCCCCTCACCGTCACCCCCCTCACCCCCCTCACCCCCCCACACCGCTCCAGAGTCACCTCAGCCTCTCTCTCCTTCTGTCTGACTGCAGACTCACTGAGTGATAAATGTTTGCAGCCGCTCTTGATAAAATCTGTCAGTTGCGATTTGAGCAAGTGTATCATATTAGTGGTAGATGTGGAGCGTGACTGTTGTGTTCCAGAAGACAGCTCTCACGTGATGGGGGGGGCGGGGGCTGGTGGGGGGGGGCTCTCAGTGTGAAGCAGTACTCAGACACGTGATGGGGGGGGCGGGGGCTGGTGTGGGGGGCTCTCAGGGTGATGGGGGGGCGGGGTTCTGGGGCTGGTGTGGGGGGCTCTCAGGGTGATGGGGGGGGGCGGGGGCTGGTGGGGGGGGCTCTCACGTGATGGGGGGGGGGCGGGGGCTGGTGTGGGGGGCTCTCACGTGATGGGGGGGGCGGGGGCTGGTGTGGGGGGCTCTCAGGGTGAAGCAGTACTCAGACAGACTGACTGGATTCTATTTATTGTGAACTTTCCACTTGTGTGGTTTAAACTTGAGCGTTTGAAGCCAGACTCTGAAGAGCTGCTTTAAGTAGTTTATTATTACTCATATATAATATAACATAATATAATGAACTCATGGAGTTAAATGATTAAACAACACATCAATAATTTAAGTGATGAATCGATCAAATGAGATAGTTGTTATACCGACCTTCCCAGTAGATCCTTCATGAACTGATCCTTCCCGATGTACACGCTCGAACACTGGATCTGATTGGCTATCTGTCCCATCTGGAGGTTACAGTGATCCATTATTGAGCTGAGCTTGTTGCTGTTCTCACACAGCATCTGATCTTGACTGTCCTTCCACGGGCCGTCTGGCCTCCTCCTCTTGTCCTTCTTGTGGGCCTTGATCAGCCTGCCTGCCAGCACAGCTCCCTTCTTCACCTCCCTCCTGTCCTCTCTCTTCACCTCCCTCCTGTCCTCTCTCTTCACCTCCCTCCTGTCCTCTCTGAGCTTGGGCCCGTCACACGTGGCGTCGGGGGGGGTCAGCTTGGCCCTGCGGAGGCCGAACCAGTTGGCCAGGGAGGGGCCGGTCTTCTGCCGGGGTTCGGAGGGCGGGGTCTTCTCCTGGACCTTCTGCACGTTCTCCTGGATGCCCAGCATCACCTTCTCCTCGATGGTGCAACTGGGGGGGCTTCCCTGCTCCTCCAGCCGACCCGGGGGGCTTCCCTGCTCCTCCAGCCGACCCGGGGGGCTGATCTGAGCCGGGGCGGGGGGGCTCGCTCCTGGCTGTGCTGGCCTCTGAGGGGCGGGGGGGGGCAGGGCAGGGGCTGGGGAGCCCCCCCGGCTGGCCTCCTGGAGCCCTTTAGACACATCTGATCCACCGGGGCCAAACAACGGCCCTCCTTGGAGCCGCTCTCACCTGGGGAACAGACCTTGGGCAGGTCCTCCGTGGCGCCCTGGTAGCTGGAGAACACGCCCCCATGATGACTCAGTCGTTTCCCGCTGGCTGGCCCCTCCCCCGAGGCCCTCCCTGGCAGGCCGTCCAATAACAAGCTCTGTCTCGTTAGCGAGTTCCCCCTCTCTCCAGAGTTGGTGATGATCTGTGTTCTGGTGGTGCTCACGCTGGCCCTCTCCATGCAGCTGGTGCTGAAGCTCTGGCTGCGAGCCTTGGCCCCCGTCATCCCCAGAGCAGGCTTCAGGTGGGGCTTAGTGGTGACGGAGATGGATCTCTTGAAGAGGTCTCGTCCCCCTCCCGCCTGGACCAGGGGCGTACCGGGAGGGGGGGCGCTGCAGGGGGGCGGAGGGGGGGCGCTGCAGGGGGGCGGAGGGTCACACTGAGTGGAGGCGTTGGACGTCTCCCTGGAGACGGCGTTGATGTGGTCCTTCTCCTGCTTCCCCCGGAGGGAGGGGCCGGGCCTGTGAGAGGGGGGCGACCTCACGAAGGCTTTAAACCCCGAGGGGATGCGTGTTTTGGGGTTCTTCTCAGCGAGGTTGGGCGGTCCTGTCCTGGTGGGGCTCCCCCCTGCCTGGGGACACAGGGACACAGCGTCCTGACGCTCTGAGCGGCACACAGGCTGGCTGATGGACACCTTGTGACAAGCCGTGACAGTGGCAGAGACCTTCTTAAAGGTGCGGTGCAGCGGGGGAGCTGCTGGGACGCTGAGAGGGGGGGCTGCTGGGACGCTGAGAGGGGGGGCTGCTGGGACGCTGAGGGGGGGGGCTCTGGTGATGTCAGGACGGTCTGGCACGCCCCCTGGGGCCGGGGAGGGGAGGAGGAGCTTGGAAGGGGTGCGTTTAGGAGTGCCTTTACATCTTCCCACGTGATGTTCAGCCCTCATCACAGGGGACTGCTGGCTAGCTTTACCAGACAACTTCTGAGGAGCGACTGCTGTTCCATACCCCGCGTCCTGGTCCACACTGTCCGGGGGCTTGCAGGGGGACGAGTGGTGCAGGTGTGGTACAGGTGGGGGCTGGTAGCTGGGGGGCGGCCCCCTCACAGGGGGGAGTGTGGGGGGAGGGGCACCATCGTTCGGTCGGATGAGCAAGGAAGAAGTGCGACCGGGGGGAGGGGGTGGTGAGGGGGACCTGAGGTCAGCTGGGCTGTCTCTGGTGGGGGGCTCCCTGTGGTCCAGCAGCCTGCAGAGGGGGAGGGGGGAGCTGGGGGACAGGCAGGAGGCCGGAGCCCTGCTGGGGAGTTTAGAGCTCACTGTCCTGGGGCTCTGAGAGCAAGCGGCCTTGATGAAGCGGGACATCTTCACTGGAGGAGACGAGGGGGACGTCTGAGAGGGGGGGCCCGAGGGGGGGTCCGTGGAGGAGCCCCTGGACACCTTCAGAGGAGATGGCGTCCCCCGGCTGGGGATCTTCGAGCTGCTGGCCATGAAGCCCTGGGTCATGGGGGGCACAGAGAGACCCTTGTTGGACCGAGAGCTCTGGGGCTGTACTCCTCTCCTCTCTGCACCCTCCCCCCTGGTACTGCTGCCTCTGCTGGGCTGGCTCTGCTCCTCAGACGGCCTCTCTGGAGCCTCCATCAGGTTGTAATCCCTGGAGCCTCCTCCTGCTTGCCTGGCGACCAGGTACCCAGCCACAGCCCTCCCAGAGCTCCGCCCCCACACCCGGCCCCCTGCTGAGAGCTCATCTCCATAAGCCTCCCGTCTGCGTCGAACATGCCCAGGAGACTGTCCTCCGACTGGGAGCTCTGGGGCACCTGGTAGTCCTTGCTGAGGCTGAAGGGGACGGAGCCTGCTGTCTGCAGACTGAGCCCTGCCCTGGTCCCTCCTCAGGCACGGGGCTCCCAGCAGCCGGGCCGCCCTGTACTCCCTGGGGGGCAGGTCCTCGGGGTCGGTGTCCGACAGGTGGAGGGAGAGGTCTGGGTTGGTGGGGCAGACCTCCAGCAGGGCGGGGCTGAGCAGGGCGGAGGTGCGGCCGCCAGACAGGAAGCTGTTGATGAAGCTCATGATCTCCTGGGGGCGTTCCCTGGAGCTGTAGGGAGGCGGAGCCTCGTCGCTGCTCCGCCCTGCTGCCTCGGCGTCCAGCAGGCCTTCCCAGCTACACAGGCTGTCCAACACGCTGTGGGAGAGCCCCCTGCAGGCCCTCCGGCCCTCCTCCCCCTCCTCCCCCGCCCCCCCGCCCCGCACCCTGCACCCGGACACGCGAGGAGACTCGTCGTCAGCATCGTCGGAGTCGTACGAGAACTTCTTCCCCCCCGGGGGAGGCCAGCCTGGACACCCCCCCGCCCCTGCCCCCGCCCTTCACCCCCAGAGAGTAGATGCCCTCATTGGAGTTCATGCAGTCCTTGTCGGCCGACATGGAGGCCTTGCAGGAGGGAGAGGGACTCTGCAGCTGCTTCAGACCATCCAGGATGCGTCTCTCCTTCCTGCTGCAGGGGAGCAGCTCCCCCAGGGGAGGCCCCACGCTGCCGGGGGCCGACGAGCACGTGCTCAGCCTCTTCTCCCAGGTCAGAGAAGACTGCAGGACACACGGAACACACACAGCTTGAAGATGGGACACATGCACAGCTTAAAGCTGGGACACACACACAGCTTAAAGCTGGGACACATGCACAGCTTACAGCTGGGACACATGCACAGCTTAAAGCTGGGACACACACACAGCTTAAAGATGGGACACACACACAGCTTACAGCTGGGACACACACACAGCTTGAAGATGGGACACACACACAGCTTACAGCTGGGACACATGCACAGCTTACAGCTGGGACACACGCACAGCTTACAGCTGGGACACATGCACAGCTTGAAGCTGGGACACATGCACAGCTTACAGCTGGGGACACATGCACAGCTTACAGCTGGGACACATGCACAGCTTAAAGATGGGACACATGCACAGCTTACAGCTGGGACACACACACAGCTTACAGCTGGGACACATGCACAGCTTACAGCTGGGACACATGCACAGCTTACAGCTGGGACACATGCACAGCTTACAGCTGGGACACATGCACAGCTTACAGCTGGGACACATGCACAGCTTAAAGATGGGACACATGCACAGCTTACAGCTGGGACACATGCACAGCTTACAGCTGGGACACACGCACAGCTTACAGCTGGGACACATGCACAGCTTACAGCTGGGACACATGCACAGCTTAAAGATGGGACACATGCACAGCTTACAGCTGGGACACATGCACAGCTTACAGCTGGGACACACGCACAGCTTACAGCTGGGACACATGCACAGCTTACAGCTGGGACACATGCACAGCTTACAGCTGGGACACATGCACAGCTTAAAGATGGGACACATGCACAGCTTACAGCTGGGACACACACACAGCTTGAAGGTGGGACACATGAGAGAGATGGGAGGACACTGAAAAGCGATTGCAGCCTGTCACATAATTAGGCTACAGAGGGTTTGTGTGATAATGCTTGATGGAGGAAGGTAAACGCTGCAAGACCCAATATTGATTATTTGATTGTATATTGTATTCTCAAATCTTTGAGCAATTCCATCTGAATGTGTGTAATTAAGTACTTGCTCCAGACCACTGATACAGGCCAATCACAAGCTGTCATTACTGATACAGGCCAATCACAAGCTGTCATTTGAACGAGTCTGAGTCCTGATAAGCACCCAGATACAGACCAGACCTCTATGAAGCATGTCTGTGCGTGCTGTGCTGGCTGTGCGTACCAGCCTGGCTGTGTGTGCTGTGCTGGCTGTGCGTACCAGCCTGGCTGAGGCTCGTGGGGCGGTCGAGGTGTAGGAGCCGCTGGAGTATTCGCTGCAGGCGCTGGACAGAGACAACTCACTGCTACTGCAGCTCCGAGCCCACACACTCAGCTGGCTCGCACACGTACACACAGGAAGTCCCGCCTTCACGCCCTGGTGCACTTCCTGTCAGGAAGAGGAGATGGATTAGACTAGGGGGGGGGCAGGGTCTTACACATGTCCCTACACAGAGCTACACATGCTCGTCCTGATCACAGACAGGGCAGGGTCCCTACACAGAGCTACATGCTCGTCCATCACAGACAGGTAGTCTGGCTCAGCTGGTGTTACTGATACAGGATTCCTGAAACGTAGCAGAAAGGCTTCAGATGTAAGCCTGTTACTGGTCCGTAACAAACAACACTCGCTGTAGCTGTGTGAGCAAACTCACCAACAGATGTTTTCATGCATCCAGACATCCCATAATAGTTAGTCAGAACCAACAGGATACATCTAGCGTTCAAATCTATTGTTTTCTTCTGTTTGAGCGTTACCTTGCTGTGACTAAATCAATACATGTTTGTTTCTGCTTAATCTGAACACTGACATTGCCGAGAAGCTCCTAATATGAAGACAGACAGAATGTGCATCTGGTTCTGCTTGGTACCGTAACCTTACTGGAACACATGAACAGTTAACCACTCTGGGCCCTTCTGCTGTAAAAGCTAAAGAACGGCTTTCATTTTTCAGACCTTTATGCATAATATATAAGATGACTAATGTACTACACTGTCATATGGACTCATTTTTACTGGGAACGAGTTTCAATCGATGCTTTCTGGTAATATGACAGGGATTTATTTCTCTAAGAGCCAAGTGATACTGCCAGCTCCTCTTGCCTAGTGCAGCAGGTCAAATCTCCAAATAGTTGGTGGGTATTTTAATCCCCTGTAATGATTTCTCTGGGGCCTCTATGTCAGTGGCAGTACCTGAACAGAGAGAGCATGATAACAGAGGGGACAGAGAGAGCATGATAACAGAGGGGACAGAGATGTACTCAGGTGCATGATAACCTGTTCCTGTTCTTACCTGCATCGCAGCCTCAGACTTCCTGGGAAACAGGAAGCTTGGGATCTTGTCTGGCTCCAGTTGCAGGTCGGACGCAGACACGATCCCAGAGTGGAGTTTCTGAAAGCACAACAAAGACGATCTGTGAACTGACACACGTGCAAGTCTCTGCAGCACGAGAAACCAGGGGAGAGACCGTCTGGATAGAGACTGTGTGGATAGAGACAGTCTGGATAGAGACCGTCTGGATAGAGACCGTCTGGATAGAGACCGTCTGGATAGAGACAGTCTGGGTAGAGACCGTCTGGATAGAGACCGTCTGGATAGAGACCGTCTGGATAGAGACAGTCTGGATAGAGACAGTCTGGATAGAGACAGTCTGGATAGAGACAGTCTGGATAGAGACCGTCTGGATAGAGACCGTCTGGATAGAGACAGTCTGGATAGAGACAGTCTGGATAGAGACCGTCTGGATAGAGACAGTCTGGATAGAGACCGTCTGGATAGAGACAGTCTGGATAGAGACAGTCTGGATAGAGACCGTCTGGATAGAGACCGTCTGGATAGAGACAGTCTGGATAGAGACAGTCTGGATAGAGACCGTCTGGATAGAGACAGTCTGGGTAGAGACAGTCTGGATAGAGACAGTCTGGATAGAGACCGTCTGGATAGAGACCGTCTGGATAGAGACCGTCTGGATAGAGACAGTCTGGATAAAGACAGTCTGGATAGACTGCAACACAGGACTTCAAGCAGAACACCAGAAACTGTAGTGAGCGAAAGACACAAATCCAGTTTAAACATGCCCTGTTCTCTCCTACAGTCAGAACATGCCCTGTTCTCTCCTACAGTCAGAACATGCCCTGTTCTCTCCTACAGTTAGAACATGCCCTGTTCTCTCCTAGTTAGAACATGCCCTGTTCTCTCCTAGTTAGAACATGCCCTGTTCTCTCCTAGTTAGCACATGCCCTGTTCTCTCCTAGTTAGAACATGCCCTGTTCTCTCCTACAGTTAGAACATGCCCTGTTCTCTCCTAGTTAGAACATGCCCTGCTCTCTCCTAGTTAGAACATGCCCTGTTCTCTCCTAGTTAGAACATGCCCTGTTCTCTCCCACAGTCAGAACATGCCCTGTTCTCTCCTAGTTAGAACATGCCCTGTTCTCTCCTAGTTAGAACATGCCCTGTTCTCTCCTACAGTTAGAACATGCCCTGTTCTCTCCTAGTTAGAACATGCCCTGTTCTCTCCTAGTTA
Organism: Mallotus villosus; assembly: GCA_903064625.1. NCBI lineage: Eukaryota > Metazoa > Chordata > Actinopteri > Osmeriformes > Salangidae > Mallotus > Mallotus villosus. The sequence continues at coordinate 25,113 of CAEFZP010001594.1, forward strand.
GAACATGCCCTGTTCTCTCCTAGTTAGAACATGCCCTGTTCTCTCCCACAGTCAGAACATGCCCCTGTGCTTCTCTCCCCCGTTGCAGCTCGGACAGTCTTCAACAGTCTTAACTCACAGTCATTAATGTCATCTGTTAGAAGTAATGAATGTGATGGGTTAGGGTGATGGGAAATAATTGCATGAGGGATCGAGGGAGTCCTTTGATTTCTTATTCATTCTCAAACAGTATTTTGCGATCCATTCTTGTCTTGACTTCTTGTGCACTGGGGAAGGATGCAAAACCAAATACATTTTCACATATTAATCTGCAACCTAATTACAGATCTGTTCCCTGACGTCAGATGTACCGTGACAGAGCTCTTCATACGAGCCACATCCCCTGCGAAGGACAGAAACTTTAAAGCTCATTTAACTATTATTCGTACATTATTAGTAGTATACTTCCGTATTCTATTTTTGTTCCTCTATTCGTCTGATTATCTTCATGACAGAGCTCGTCTTTGCTGCTCACTAACCTTCACATTTATTAATTTATTAAAGAAAATCACAAACACTTAAATAAATAACTAAATCAGTTACTTTCAAGACTTAAAACATGATTCAATTCTTTTAGTTTTTGTTCCTCTCATCTTGCTGCTTACAAAAGTCCTTCAACAGTGAGGTCTTCTCCTGCCTCTACCAGCCCTGCCTCTACCAGCCCTACCTCTAGCAGCCCTGCCTCTACCAGCCCTGCCTCTAGCAGCCCAAGGACAAGCCTCACATCTCTGCCATTAGGACGTCCGTCCCTCCAGATCCCAGCTGAGGGGTCATCTCTGGGAGCGTGTTGTGTTTCCTGTTGGTTGTTGATTGACAGGAGTAACGAGGTGACCTTCTAAACATCCTGTGATGACAACAAGCTAACAAGCTACCAGGCAGGGAGAAGCTGCAGGCTGAACTCAGTGGGAAGTCTCTGGAACTAGATGCTTTAATAAGTCCTCCTTTATCTGTCTCTCATGCTCAGGAACACTGTGCCTTTGTTTCCTGGATGCTGCTGCCGTGGAAACGGTGCGTTTGTTTCCTGGATGCTGGTTCCGTGGAAACAGATTGATGTGAGTAATAGTTTTCTAATAGAGGATTAATAATGTACTTAGTTCTTTTAATTAAAAGAGATGCGTTTAAAGCCGTTTCTTAATCATAGCTTTGGGAAATGTTCATCAGTGTTACATGAATCATCTTTATTCTTAAGTTCTTTGAAGATGCCGTTCAGTATTATACTCATTATTTAAATACAGACACTGAAAACGTCAGCCAGCCAGCCAGCCAGCTCAGACTGAACCTTAGAGGTCATGGAGCCTGTCGTGCTGTCGACGCAGTCCGGAGCAGCTGAGATCGATGCTGATGTGCAACATCGTGCTTTTCTATTCTGTGAACAGACAGAGGTCTGATACATGTCAAAGAAAACATGTTCAACAGTAACCCTGTCCTATCATCTCCTTCACACAGTCAAAGGACAACAGTAACCCTGTCCTATCATCTCCTTCACACAGTAAAGGACAACAGTAACCCTGTCCTATCATCTCCTTCACACAGTAAAGGACAACAGGAGACATGAGCAAACAAGCACGAAGAACACATTTCCCTTGAAGAAACATGTTGCAGTAATGAAACAGACACAGGAAGTAGACACTAAGCACAGGAAGTAGACACTAAGCACAAGACGTGTAGCCTCCAGGGCAGTAAGAACGACATCACTGATCCAGGTAGCTTATCAGAGCTTGAACTAACAGCAGAAGGCTTTCTCTCCTGCTATGAAGTCATCACCGGAGGTCATGTGGCTCAGTGGCGTCAGGGTCCCAGAGCCCCGGGCTGCGGCCCTGGAGGAAGATCTTATCTGGGGTGCAGGATTTCACCTCCTCAGCACGCCTCATCAAGCATTCAGTCAATAGAGTCACAAGGGCCTGTCTGGGGGGCGGGGCAAGGGGCGGGGCTGGGGGCGGGGCTGGGGCGGGGGCGGGGCTGGGGGCGGGGGGCGGGGCTGGATGATGACAGGGCACAACGCCTCACTGTACCTGACAAGGTCATACAGACCAAGGGCAAAGACACACACGCACACACACACACACACGCGCACACACACACACACGCGCACACACACACACACGTGCAGTTACTAAGGGAGCAGGGCTTGGACTGACCAAACCAAAGTGATGCTAAATCAAGTGTTACAGTAGAGTAATTTAGCAGTAGAGCCTTTGACTGCAGATCACAACTTTTCTGGCTAAAATATGCTAACCACGCTAACCACGCTAACCAAGCTAACCACGCTAACCACGCTAACCACGCTAACCAAGCTAACCACGCTAACCACGCTAACCACGCTAACCACGCTAACCACGCTAACCACGCTAACCACGCTAACCAAGCTAACCACGCTAACCACGCTAACCACGCTAACCACGCTAACCACGCTAACCACGCTAACCACGCTAACCAAGCTAACCACGCTAACCACGCTAACCACGCTAACCACGCTAACCACGCTAACCACGCTAACCACGCTGACCACGCTTACCACGCTAACCACTATCTCAACAGGCTGGAGATGCTTCCTGTCTTTCAGGGTAGCTCGTGATGCCCCGCTAATCAGAGTGTGAGAACACACACAGGAAAATCCCCAGATGGAACTAGCCACACACCTCGCAGTAGGTCCAGTAGATGAGAAAAGCTAGCGCTAATCATAAAGCTAGCGCTAATCATAAAGCTAGCGCTAATCATTTTCAAACAATTCTGCACATTAGTAGAAAAAACGTTGAAGCTCATTGATTCCCTAATGTACTTTTCAACTACCCAGATCGATCTCCCCTCCTCCCTCCTCCCTCCTGCCTCCTGCCTCCTCCCTCCTCCTCCTGCCTCCTGCCTCCTCCCTCCTGCCTCCTCCCTCCCCTCCTCCTCCCCTCCCCCCCCTCCCCCCTCCTCCCCCTCCCCTCAGTATAGAACTCTTCTGTGACTGAGAATATTCAGAGTAACTACAGCCCGCGATAGAAACACACTTTGCATCTTATTGACTAAACCTGTAACCGTGACAACAGCAGCCCTCGCTACATTAATGCTTCGTGAGGGAGGTCGACCCCCGCGAGCCCCCCTCATCACCGCACAACCTATTAAACACGCTTCCATCATTTCCCTGCTTGATTTGGCACGTTGTTCTAACACAAAGCGATTCTACTTCTAGTTAAAACTTGTCTTTTCCGCCTCTCACAGCTCCTCACAGCTCCACCCTACACCAACACCCTGGAATCGTTTTCAACACAAATATTGTGAAGGAGGATTCAAATGAGACGCATCGGGATAACATGGTTTATTCATGGACATGGGGATATGAGTGTGTGTGTGAGAGTGTGTGAGAGTGTGTGTGAGAGTGTGTGAGAGTGTGTGTGAGAGTGTGTGTGAGTGTGTGTGAGTGTGAGTGAGTGAGTGAGTGAGTGAGTGAGTGAGAGTGTGTGAGTGTGAGTGTGAGTGTGTGAGTGTGAGTGTGAGTGTGTGTGTGTGTGTGGTGTGTACCTGCAGCAGCAGCTCTGAGCTGGGTCTGGCTCGGTGCTGGAACAGGAGGCTCACGCTGCGGTTGTGCTGCTCCAGGTCGAACACCCTGATCCTCAGCCTGATGCACTCCTCTCTTAGGTCCTGCAGGACACACACACACACACACACACACACACACACACACACACACACACACACACACCACACACACACACACACACACACACACACACACACACACACACACACACACACACACACACACCACACACACACACACACACACACACACCACACACACACACACACACACACACACACACACACACACACACACACACACACACACACACACACACACACACACACCACACACCACACACCACACACCACACACCACACACACACACACACACACACACACACACACACACCACACACACACACACACACACACACACACAAAGCAAACTGAGGTAGGCGTTCAGAGGTGCTCTAAGAGCAGGAAGACTCTACATGGGCTCTGTCTCTGGGCTGTTTTAGAGTGCTAAACTGGTTGCTATAGAAATAAAGAGTACATTGAGAGACAAACCTTTTGAGTGAGGAGTGCTTGTACGACTTGATTGGCAACCTGAAAGAGAGAGAGGGAGAGAGAGAGACGGAGATATAACCGTGAGATATTGAGCGAGGAGCGAGTGGTTCTGGGTCATAGAGCAGAGGGCCCAGTTTGACCCGGTCCAACCAGCCAGGCCCTGCACCCTCACCCCTGCTGATGAGTCTTTAGTGATCACCACGGTTACGATACATTACAGCCAAGACGCTCTGCCCTCGGAGGAGAGAATCCTAATCGACCGGATCATCATAAATCGCTGGGCGAGAGGCAGGGTAAAGGGAGGCAGGGGAGGCAGGGGAGGCAGGGGAGGCAGGGGAGGCAGGGGCTGTCACAGCATACAGATCAAACCACACAGGGTGTTACATTGTCTTAGAGAGGGGAGGAGGAGAGGAGAGAGGAGGAAAGGAGAGGAGAAGAGAAGGGAAGAGAAGGGAAGAGAGTGGAGAGGAGGAGAGGAGAGAGGAGGAGGAGAGGAGAGTGGAGAGTGGAGAGGAGAGAGAAGGAGGAAAGGAGAGGAGAGGAGGAGAGTGGAGAGAGTGGAGAGTGGAGAGGAGGAGAGGAGAGAGGAGGAGGAGAGGAGAGTGGAGAGTGAAGGAGAAAAGGAGAGGAGAGGAGGAGAGGACAGTGGAGAGGAGAGAGGAGGAGGAGGAAAGGAGAGGAGGCAGGGTAAAGCGTTGTTGTGATTGGGCTCTGGCCTCAGAGCGCTTCACACCAGCAGAGTTTAGACCACAGAATCCATCGACAGGAGACTCCGATTACGGCCCATTGATTGCTCATTACACAGTGTGAAGCCACCGCAGAAGAGGCCAGTGAATTGAATGATGGGAGATGTTGATGATGATACACACTGGCATTCCATGTTACTGATCTGCCCTGTGAAACCCTGAGCTCATTATTCAAACCCAACGAAGGAGCATTCAGAGAGAGGTTTAGGTTGAGCTGTCCAGTCGACTCCACCAGTAGAGACCATGTCAGATGTGTTCATCATGGGAAACAGCAGTTCTAGGCAGAACATGGTTAACCACGATCATCCCAACTGTTACAAACAGCTCTGCTGTTTCTACCAAACGCCTACACACCCTCGAGCTCCACGTTTATCCAGCAGGATACCACACACGCACGCACACGCACAGAACAATACCACACACACAAACACAGTTCATCAGAACATGATCATTAGAGAGCATTCTTCTGGTCCACAGAGAGCAGCAGAACACAATGCAGGCTGTGTGTTTGTGAGGGCAGGAGATCTGGGTGAAATCCACCCCAGGCACCAACAACCCAGCCAGACTCTCTCTCCGACTCTCTCTCTGACTCTCTCTCTGACTCTCTCTCGCTCTCTCCCTCTCTCTCCACCTTCCCCTCCCCCTCTCTCCTCCTCTCCCTCTACCATCCTCCCTCTTCTTTCTCTCATTCTCTCTCTGCCTCTCTTTTTCTCTCAACATTCCTTTCCTCTATCTCCCTCTCCAGCCCCCCCCCTTCACTCCACCACTCCTGGAAGCTCGTTAATCAGTCACCCTCTGCTCTCCTTTTCTTCTCCTCCTCCTCCTCCCCTCCCTTCCTCTTCTCTCCTCCTCTCTTCTGAGACCTGGGGTGCTCCTGCCCTGGGCGTTCCTTCTCCGCAGGTCTGCAGGTGGACCCTGCTGTGCCACACACCCAGACTGCAGGTGGACCCTGCTGTGCCACACACCCAGACTGCAGGTGGACCCTGCTGTGCCACACACCCAGACTGCAGGTGGACCCTGCTGTGCCACACACCCAGACCGCCTGAGAGCTTGGAAGAGGCCCTCTGGAAGACGTTTTGTCACGAGACACGAGTGGGGTCCCTGTGAGAAGACTGTCTGTGGAGAGGCTTCTGCTGGCTCACAGGAAGGATTCTCACCTGGCAGATTTACATTTGTATTCATCTTTCAGACGCTTGTATCCAAAGAGATGTGGATGTAGAAAGTAGAAGAACACTATCCTCCACATGCTGGTGGCCAGAGGGAGGAGGGATGAGGAGTGAAGAGAAGGATGAGATAAGGGATGAAGTGTAGCTCTCACCTCATCCAGACAGCTTTCATACTGCTCTCTCTGCTTCTCGTTCTCCAAAGCTAGGGCTGAATTCTCCTTCTGTGGAACACACACACACACACACATTCAGTCATCATTGAAAACAACCTTGCTGCATTCAAATATAATGAGACTGTCCAAATGAACTCTGAAAAGAGTGAAAAAGAGAGAATTGGTTAGAAATGCTACTTGTAGTTTGACAGCCAGCTGATGTTGGAGAACTCACTCATGCACCCTGGTGGAGGGTTCCAAAACCAGAGAACAACTAGGAGCTGGAGGGATGGAGGAGGACAAACACGCTGTGCTCTCACGACAGAGAGGAGCGGAGAGATGGTGAGTGGTCTGGATGTCCAGGAGAGGACTGGGGAATGTGAATGTTCACTCTGTACCAGCAGTCCTCTTGTTTCACCTTGAAGGGTGAGCAGACTATTGATTTCCACTGTTTCTAATTTGTCAAAAGCAGCCAAGGGATTTCAGAGGCTGTCAGCTCCACTGTCAATGACAGCACCCTGACCTCTCACCCCTGCCCTTTAGCAGACACAGCACCCTGACCTCTCACCCCTGCCCTTTAGCAGACACAGCACCCTGACCTCTCACCCCTGCCCTTTAGCAGACACAGCCAGCACCCCTCTCTGGGCTCACTGCTGAGGTTGTCAAACTCTTGTTTCCACTGCACATTCTACCAGCCTCCATGATGAATATATATCAGAAATGCATCTATTATCGTTGCTCGGATTTCACCTCCACTAAAAGCTTTGTTGGAGCTGTAAAACATTCTGTATTATGTCATGTATAATGAATGTACCAAAACAGACTACATGAATCAGTGTCAGTCATATTTAACTTATAAAAGAACATTGTAAAAGTCTGGTTGAGTAATGAAGAGGGCTTTTAAAAGGTTGTGTTGAAATGGGGCTGCTTCTACAGTCACCTGACCTGCTGCAAGCTGCTTCTACAGTCACCTGACCTGCTGCAAGCTGCTTCTACAGTCACCTGACCTGCTGCAAGCTGCTTCTACAGAGTCACCTGACCTGCTGCAAGCTGCTTCTACAGAGTCACCTGACCTGCTGCAAGCTGCTTCTACAGAGTCACCTGACCTGCTGCAAGCTGCTTCTACAGAGTCACCTGACCTGCTGCAAGCTGCTTCTAGAGAGTCACCTGACCTGCTGCAAGCTGCTTCTACAGTCACCTGACCTGCTGCAAGCTGCTTCTACAGAGTCACCTGACCTGCTGCAAGCTGCTTCTACAGAGTCACCTGACCTGCTGCAAGCTGCTTCTACAGTCACCTGACCTGCTGCAAGCTGCTTCTACAGAGTCACCTGACCTGCTGCAAGCTGCTTCTACAGTCACCTGACCTGCTGCAAGCTGCTTCTACAGAGTCACCTGACCTGCTGCAAGCTGCTTCTACAGAGTCACCTGACCTGCTTCAAGCTGCTTCTACAGTCACCTGACCTGCTGCAGGCTGCTTCTACAGAGTCACCTGACCTGCTGCAAGCTGCTTCTACAGTCACCTGACCTGCTGCAAGCTGCTTCTACAGAGTCACCTGACCTGCTGCAAGCTGCTTCTACAGTCACCTGACCTGCTGCAAGCTGCTTCTACAGTCACCTGACCTGCTGCAAGCTGCTTCTACAGTCACCTGACCTGCTGCTCTATCACCATAACCCTGCATGCTGGAGGAGGGATGAGGCACCAGAAGTGCCTCCAGCACAGAGTGTATCTACGTCCAGTATCTGTAAAAACAAATACACCTTTAAAGAAAACTAAAGGGCCTGAAGAACGATTCAATCTGCTAGCGTGGGCTAGCCGTGTGCCCCATGCTAATGCAGGAAGCCGTCACAGGGATGAAACGAGAGCGGGCGCCCTTACGTAGCAGGCTGCGGCGGCGGGAGAGTGATGTATGGCCTCTGCTTTGCTCCGCCTGCCTCTTCTGCAGGGGCATCCATCACCCAGGTGGGACGGAATCAAATGGCAGATAACTTTCGATAAAGCCATTTAAAATGTACCGTTTGGGGTAATGCGCTCCTAGAATGGATCATGAGAGAGACAGGCCAGTATCCCTACAGGCCTTCTTCCTGGTAAGACAACTCCTACCAGAAGACTCATGAAGCAGCAAGCAATTAGCAGCACTCCGTCCGAATAAGACTGTCACTCTGTCACTGCTGCTGTGAGGCCAGCATGATGATGATGGGAGAGAGAGAGAGAGAGAGAGAGAGAGAGAGAGAGAGATGGGAGAGAGAGAGAGAGAGAGAGAGAGAGAGAGAGGAGAGAGAGAGAGAGAGAGAGAGAGAGAGACAGCGAGTGAGCGGATGGGGGAGGGGGGTATCTTCTCTGGTCGTTTCTCACCACAACACCAGCCACAAGGGCCACTCTGGTAATAAGTAGCTAGGGTCTCCAGGCATAATGTGATTAAGTCCTAATAGACTTAGTGAGATAACTGCAGAGCATATATGACATGAGAACCAGGCCTGGATGGAGGGCAGAAGAGAGAGGAGGAGAGGAGGAAGAGGGGTAAGAGAGGTATGAGGGGATCCGTACCTCCAGGGAGCGCAGTCTCTCCAGGAGGAGTCTGGTGTCTTCCTGTCCTCCCTCGCCGGCGGGGAGCTCTCGCTCTGCCCTGTCAGCCAGGCTCTCCTCCAGACCAGCTCTCTGCTTCAGCACCTCCTCAGACAGCTTCTCCTGCCACCACACAGGGGAGGGGGGGGAGAGAGGGGGGGGAGAGGGGGGAGGGGGGGAGGGGACGAGAGAGAAGAGGGGGGGAGAGACGGGGGAGGAGAGAGAGGAGGGGGCGGAGAGACGGGGGAGGAGAGAGAGGAGGGGCGGAGAGACGGGGGAGGAGAGAGAGGAGGGGCGGAGAGACAAACAGAAAACAAGAGACAAATAGACGGATCAGTGACAGAGATCCAAGCAGACAGGCCAGACACCCCCGAAGCCCTCGTCACGTATCTCCCTCCTGTGCTGACGGCCGCTGACCTTGAAGGTCCTTCTCTTGTTTTCTGCTAGGGATTCTAACTTTCTCTCCTCCCCCCCTCCCTCCAATTATCTTACCTTTCCCTCGCTCTCCTCCCCCTCCTTCTCCTCCCTCTCCCCTCCTTCTCCTCCCCCTCCCTCTCTCTCCTCCCTCTCCCCCTCCCTCTCCCCCCCTCTCTCTCCCCTCTCTCTCTAACACAGAGAGGGGGAGGGACGGCTGTGATGTGCTGGTGTCCCTGCAGCCCTGTCCCTGCAGCCCTGTCCCTGTCGTACAACATGATCACATGATCATTAGATCACATGATCATTAGGTCACATGATCATTAGATCACATGATCATTAGATCCTGTCAAACTTCCTCATGCGTTCCTGGAAATCCTCATAAACGTCTTTGTGATTCACATTGCAGCTTCAGGCTTCTCTGAGGTAGCTATCATCCTCCTTATTGTAAGAGAGCAGAAACAACCCAGGTAGGTTAGACTTCCTTTGCTCAGTCAGGCCTATAAGGCTGATAGAACATAGCAATTACTAATGATTTCTGAACCAAACACTATATCTACCTCTTAATCCACTGAATATGTATGATGAAGGCAGTAACCTTCCCTAGGGTGATCCAGTATTCATATCCCAGCTCCTCTTGTCCTCCTATCATCCTGCAGCCATGCTTAAGTCCACCTGACTAAGGTCACGCCCTTTAATTTGCCGACTCTTCTTCCCAACAAACCCTCTTATCTCAGTCCCAGAATGCATCTGGTCCACAGAGCAGGCGTCAGGGCTGCATCCTCTCTGCAGACTCTCCATGAGCTCTGAATAACAGAACGGGGGTTTCCATGGTCACAGCTGCATGGTTTGGTGTGATGTATGGCCCTGCTACAGGGCTGCATCTGTCACCCGCTCCCCCGTCCTGACAGCTCATTGTCAGGGCTGGAGCTGGCCGTGCTGAGACTACGGTGGCTGGCTGCAGTGATGGATGAAGGAAGCCCACACTGACGTACCCAAATGCACCTAACCAGCAGGCTCAGAACAGTCTGACTTCCTGACAGCAGGCTCAGAACAGCCTGGCTTCCCGACAGCAGGCTCAGAACAGCCTGGCTTCCTGACAGCAGGCTCAGAACAGCCTGACTTCCTGACGGCAGGCTCAGAACAGCCTGGCTTCCTGACAGCGGGCTCAGAACAGCCTGACTTCCTGACAGCAGGCTCAGAACAGCCTGGCTTCCCGACGGCAGGCTCAGAACAGCCTGGCTTCCTGACGGCAGGCTCAGAACAGCCTGGCTTCCTGACAACAGGCTCAGAACAGCCTGGCTTCCTGACAGCGGGCTCAGAACAGCCTGGCTTCCTGACAGCGGGCTCAGAACAGCCTGGCTTCCTGACAGCAGGCTCAGAACAGCCTGGCTTCCCGACAGCAGGCTCAGAACAGCCTGGCTTCCCGACAGCGGGCTCAGAACAGCCTGGCTTCCCGACAGCGGGCTCAGAACAGCCTGGCTTCCCGACAGCGGGCTCAGAACAGCCTGGCTTTCTGACAGCAGGCTCAGAACAGCCTGGCTTCCCGACAGCGGGCTCAGAACAGCCTGGCTTCCTGACAGCAGAATCAGAACAGCCTGGCTTCCTGACAGCAGGCTCAGAACAGCCTGGCTTCCTGACAGCAGGCTCAGAACAGCCTGGCTTCCCGACAGCAGGCTCAGAACAGCCTGGCTTCCTGACGGCAGGCTCAGAACAGCCTGGCTTCCCGACAGCAGGCTCAGAACAGCCTGGCTTCCCGACAGCAGGCTCAGAACAGCCTGGCTTCCCGACAGCAGGCTCAGAACAGCCTGGCTTCCTGACAGCAGGCTCAGAACAGCCTGGCTTCCCGACAGCAGGCTCAGAACAGCCTGGCTTCCCGACAGCAGGCTCAGAACAGCCTGGCTTTCCGACAGCAGGCTCAGAACAGCCTGGCTTTCCGACAGCGGGCTCAGAACAGCCTGGCTTCCCGACAGCGGGCTCAGAACAGCCTGGCTTCCCGACAGCGGGCTCAGAATAGCCTGGCTTCCCGACAGCAGGCTCAGAACAGACTGGCTTCCCGACAGCAGGCTCAGAACAGCCTGGCTTCCCGACAGCAGGCTCAGAACAGCCTGGCTTCCCGACAGCAGGCTCAGAACAGCCTGGCTTCCCGACAGCAGGCTCAGAACAGCCTGGCTTCCCGACAGCAGGCTCAGAACAGCCTGGCTTCCCGACAGCAGGCTCAGAACAGCCTGACTTCCTGACGGCAGGCTCAGAACAGCCTGGCTTCCCGACAGCAGGCTCAGAACAGCCTGGCTTCCCGACAGCAGGCTCAGAACAGCCTGGCTTCCCGACAGCAGGCTCAGAACAGCCTGGCTTTCCGACAGCAGGCTCAGAACAGCCTGGCTTCCCGACAGCAGGCTCAGAACAGCCTGGCTTCCCGACAGCAGGCTCAGAACAGCCTGACTTCCTGACGGCAGGCTCAGAACAGCCTGGCTTCCTGACAGCAGCACCACAACACACATGCTTTTACGGCATCACCTGTCGTGATGACAACCAGCAGCTGTGTGCCGAGAGGGGAGGGGCATCACACCCCTGATGACATCATGACCCTGTGACAGCCAGGGCCCTGACCCCTGTCCCCAGCACTGTTCCTCAGGCGTGTGTGTGTGTGTGTGTGTGTGTGTGTGTGTGTGTGTGTGTGTGTGTGTGTGTGTGTGTGTGTGTGTGTGTGTGTGTGTGTGTGGTGTGTGTGTGTGTGTGTGTGTGTGTGTGTGTGTGAGTGTGTGTGTGTGTGTGTGTGTGTGTGTGTGTGTGTGTGTGTCCTGTCCTGTTCTATTATAACATCCATATTTCACACTGTCCACTTTCTCCTCCTTTCATCATTTATGGACAGTGTTTTTTTATCTCCTGCAAAGTTCATTTTAGTGATATTGTAAAGATGATATATGATGATATATGATACCTGCATCAAACGATCCAAGGTGAGGTACGTGCATGAGTAAAAAGTAATTCTATTACTAATGATCAGTACTCTGAACCATCTTATTAAATCTTATTAATAACCTTAATCATGTATTACAGAGTCATTAAATCAGGATCGTATTCTACACTCCTCACAGTGCTGTTGACATAACCACTTCTCCAACTCCAGGGTTGTTACCTTGCAGGCCTTCATGATGTCCACCGTGTCCACAGCCGTCTGCTCCAACACCCCCTGATTCTGCAGCAACGTCCGAACTGTCTCTTCCATCCTGCACACACACACACACACACACACACACACACACACACACACACACACACGCACACACACACACGCACACACACACACACACACACACACACACACACACACACACAGAGACAAGGGAGGGAAAACACACTGTGTCAGAGTCCTGAGACAGAAGGTGGAGGGTTTGGATGCTGCATGGCTGCATGGCTGCATGGATGCATGGCTGCATGGATGCATGGCTGCATGGATGCATGGCTGCATGGATGCATGGCTGCATGGATGCATGGCCGCATGGCCACATGGCTGAATGGCTGCATGGCTGCATGGCTGCATGGCTGCATGGCTGCGGTGATGCACTGCTGTTCTCCACACACACGTCTGCAGAACAGCAGCAATACTGACACACGCAGTATAAAGCAGTACATGACAGCATGGAGCTGCTCTATTTCGGTATGATTCACGAGACGATAGCTAGCTCTACGGGTGGCTGCGACCTGATGTCAACACACTCCACATCTCTTTTGAGCGTTCGAGTGTTCCAGAGATAGACACATAGAAGCACTGTCATTCGACGGAGCAATGCGAGGATGGCTAAGCTTTGATAGCGAAGTGCTGTCATCACAGACACTTGAGATGGAGGGATAGAGGGATGTCAAGCTACCCTGAAAGCTGCCCTGAGAGAGAGAGGGATGTCAAGCTACCCTGAAAGCTGCCCTGAGAGAGAGAGGGATGTCAAGCTACCCTGAAAGCTGCCCTGAGAGAGAGAGGGATGTCAAGCTACCCTGAAAGCTGCCCTGAGAGAGAGAGGGATGTCAAGCTACCCTGAAAGCTGCCCTGAGAGAGAGAGGGATGTCAAGCTACCCTGAAAGCTGCCCTGAGAGAGAGAGGGATGTCAAGCTACCCTGAAAGCTGCCCTGAGAGAGAGAGGGATGTCAAGCTACCCTGAAAGCTGCCCTGAGAGAGAGAGGGATGTCAAGCTACCCTGAAAGCTGCCCTGAGAGAGAGAGAGGGATGTCAAGCTACCCTGAAAGCTGCCCTGAGAGAGAGAGGGATGTCAAGCTACCCTGAAAGCTGCCCTGAGAGAGAGAGGGATGTCAAGCTACCCTGAAAGCTGCCCTGAGAGAGAGAGGGATGTCAAGCTACCCTGAAAGCTGCCCTGAGAGAGAGAGGGATGTCAAGCTACCCTGAAAGCTGCCCTGAGAGAGAGAGGGATGTCAAGCTACCCTGAAAGCTGCCCTGAGAGAGAGAGGGATGTCAAGCTACCCTGAAAGCTGCCCTGAGAGAGAGAGGGATGTCAAGCTACCCTGAAAGCTGCCCTGAGAGAGAGAGGGATGTCAAGCTACCCTGAAAGCTGCCCTGAGAGAGAGAGGGATGTCAAGCTACCCTGAAAGCTGCCCTGAGAGAGAGAGAGGGGTCTGGAGACCTGGCTGGAGAAAGCTGCTTTAGAATGAAACTTTCTACCTTGTTCCATTTGAAGCTTAATAAATGACGGTATCATATTAAACTCTTCATACCATCTGGTTACACTAATGCTGGTTGTATTAATTATTCCCTGTGTGTGTTTCACAGGCTGGTGAGAGGCGGTTTGCTGCCGTCAGACGTGTGTCGGTGGCTAGCATAGCAGTGTGGCTAGGTGGCTTCAGCTGGGTGTCTGCATGGCTAGCAGAGGAGAGTAGCTAGGTGGCTAGCTGGCTTTAGCGGTGTGTGGCTAAAGCGATGCTCTCCTGCTAGTGGACCATCTGTCTGACTGAGCTGGTGCAGTAATCAGGGCTAGCGGCCGGCTCAGCGGTCAGGCCTGAGGCAGCAGATTGGGCTTCGATCTGACACACTGGCCTTAATCTTCCTGCTGAGGGACATAGGGCAGCAGAGAGGACAGACCAGCAACAAGGTCAAGGACTCTGTCACTGATAACTGTGATCTGCATAGCAACAGAGCTAGCTAGCTCCAAGCGACTGCTGCATAGCAACAGAGCTAGCTAGCTCCAAGCGACTGTGGTACTACTGGAAAAGGACAAGAGTTGAGGTCAAATAGACAGAAAATGAACTGCTCCAACTTCTTTTAAGATGATAGGTGCATTTATATCTCAGATCGCAAAAAACAAATGTGAAAATGCAGAGTTCCAAAACTACAAAATCACAAACACATTTGGACTGTAGACGGTGGCAGATCAGTTAGCAGACAGGAAGTCAACCCTAACCCTAACCCAGAGTTAGCAGACAGGAAGTCAACCCTAACCCTAACCCAGAGTTAGCAGACAGGAAGTCACAGAGAAGATGACCCCGGCTGACTTCCAATTTTCAGTTGAACTTTCTCTCCAAATTGATAAGAAATATATGTTTAATGGCAGGTGTTTTAGTAACTCAGCACAAGTTAATACTGTTTGAATCATGGTGTATAAATCATGGTGTAAGAATCATGGTGTAAGAATCATGGTGTAAGAATCATGATGTATGAATCATGATGTATGAATCATAGTGTTTGAATCAACGGTGCATGAATCTCCCGGTAAACAGCAGAGAGAGAGGAGGCTGTGTTCTGGTAAACAGCAGAGAGAGAGGAGGCTGTGTTCTGGTAAACAGCAGAGAGAGAGGAGGCTGTGTTCTGGTAAACAGCAGAGAGAGAGGAGGCTGTGTTCTGGTAAACAGCAGAGAGAGAGAAGGCTGTGTTCTTCCAGTCCCGTTAAAAGGCCAGACTCAGCATTTGCCTTCCATTAATTCTCTTCACATTCTCCCTCGTGTGAAGGAACACTGCAAATAGGAATGTCAGGGACAATTAACCCCCAATGAGCACATCTGATGGGCTGTGATTACCCGTTCCAGCAAGCACCTTCAAGTCATTTACCTCAAAGTAGGAAGGAGTGAAGAGTCAGTGGGATCTGAAGCGTGTGATGCATTTTTTGGAAATATCCATGTTTTCTTTTGGAGCGTGATAGCTAATTAAATAACGTATTGAAAACAAAGATAAAAAGGAAGTAGAGAGTTACTTAAAGAGTACATTCTCAACCCTCCCCCTCGAAAAGCTTCCTGAGAACTCCTACCCTACACCTAAACATATGTTTCTAATACTGACAGAACTAGGGGGAACAAGTAGGAACTGAATAAGATTATTTTAAAATGTATTCTGTAACAAGATTGACACATATTGCAATTCCATCTATGTAAACGTGGTTCCAATCAAAGAGGATGTGATTGGCCTTCTATGAGGACGCTCATTTCATGACGGGGGAGGGGGAGGGAGGGGGAGGGAGGGAGGGAGAGGGGGAGGGAGGGGGAGGGAGGGGGAGGGAGGGGGAGAGAGGGGGAGGGAGGGGGAGGGAGGGGAGGCGGGGGAGGCGGGGGAGGCGGGGGAGAGAGGGGGGAGAGAGGGGGAGAGAGGGGGAGAGAGGGGGAGGGAGGGAGAGGAGGGGGGAGGCGCCAGGCTTGCTGGACCCTCCGACTGCAAAACGCTGAATCTTAAACAGCTTGACAAGCACTCAGGAAGCACAAGTAAAGGCCTAATCAATGTTTCACCACAGGTGAGATTAACAAACATCTTAGAGCTTTTACTTAGCCAGTCAGGGGGGAGAGGGGGACTTCATGGAGGTGTGTTTCATCACCACACTGGGCTGGCTGCAGGTCACCTGACTACACTGGGCTGGCTGCAGGTCACCTGACTTATCGAGGTGAGACATCTCAGGCCCCACTTCCTCCTGGAGAGATCTACTTCCTGTCACTCAGCACTTCCTCCTGGAAAGATCTGCTTCCTGTCACTCAGCACTTCCTCCTGGAAAGATCTGCTTCCTGTCACTAAGCACTTCCTCCTGGAGAGATCTACTTCCTGTCACTCAGCACTTCCTCCTGGAGAGATCTGCTTCCTGTCACTAAGCACTTCCTCCTGGAGAGATCTACTTCCTGTCACTCAGCACTTCCTCCTGAAGAGATCTACTTCCTGTCACTAAGCACTTCCTCCTGAAGAGATCTACTTCCTGTCACTCAGCACTTCCTCCTGAAGAGATCTACTTCCTGTCACTAAGCACTTCCTCCTGGAGAGATCTACTTCCTGTCACTAAGCACTTCCTCCTGGAGAGATCTACTTCCTGTCACTCAGCACTCAGAAACATCGTGATGCTTCCGACTCCCAGTGAGAGTTTTAAAGACCTGCTGATGAAAACCCTTGATGACGTTTCTGACCAACACTCGTTGGTGTGTACCTTAGACCTTAGAGGAGCCGTGCCCCAGTCACCTCAAGTTAAGACGGCAGTCAATTCTGGCACATTCACTCACACACACAAGCACACACACACAGTCAATTCTGGCACATTCACTCACACACACAAGCACACACACACAGTCAATTCTGGCACATTCACTCACACACACGAGCACACACACACAAACACACACAGTAAAATGGGGGAGAGACATGCAGAGAGACAAACAGTTAGACAGACAGGAGTGGAGAAAGAGAGAGATACTATAATAGCCTCCATTGTTCCTAACAAATCACAACTCACCCCATGTTGGTTTTGTGTGCGCTTTTAACAAAGTCGTTTTTCTGGAAAAACACTAAAAACACAGATCCCTGAGGTCCAAGTGGACAGGCAGGCAGGCAGGCAGACATAGACAGGCAGGCAGGCAGGCAGGCAAGCAGGCAGGCAGGCAGGCAGGCAGGCAGGCAGGCAGGCAGGCAGGCAGGCAGAGCAGCTATGACCTAGACACTGGACTGTATGTGGGTCTGTGAGCTAAAATAGGCCAGTCAAGAATAATACAAGCCTGAGTGGCTTCCGCTCATGGACAGACAGCAGCTTTAGTGTCTGTCTGGTGTGGATCCCTCCAACCCCCTCTCATCCCCTCCAACCCTCTCTCATCCCCTCCAACCCTCTCTCATCCCCTCCAACCCTCTCTCATCCCCTCCAACCCTCTCTCATCCCCTCCAACCCCCTCTCATCCCCTCCATCACCCCCATGGATCTCATCCCCTCCAACCCTCTCTCATCCCTTCCAACCCCCTCTCATCACCTCCATCACCCCCATGGATCTCATCCCCTCCAACCCTCTCTCATCCCCTCCAACCCTCTCTCATCCCTTCCAACCCCCTCTCATCACCTCCATCACCCCCATGGATCTCATCCCCTCCAACCCCCTCTCATCCCCTCCATCACCCCCATGGATCTCATCCCCTCCAACCCCCTCTCATCCCCTCCATCACCCCCATGGATCTCATCCCCTCCAACCCCCTCTCATCCCCTCCATCACCCCCCCATGGATCTCATCCCCTCTATGCTCTGGCCTTCGTCCGGTCTCTTCTGCGAGGCGTCTTCCTGACTCAGTCTGAAGGGGCGGGGGGGGAGACCCTCCACATATGGCCCCAGTTAAGCTGCTCTAAACCAGGAGAGGGTTTACTGCTGGGGACCGGACCGGAGAGGAGAGGAGGAATGTCCCTGTCTGACCTGGCATGGCCTGGTATCGGCTTGCCTGATCATGTGTGTGGTGTTGAAGTCATGCAGAGAGTCATATGGCTCCCAGGGATTAGGAGGCTTTAAGTGCTGCTAACACTTTCCATGCTAGGACAGATAACCATGCTAGGACAGATAACCATGCTAGGACAGATAACCATGCTAGGACAGATAACCATGCTAGGACAGATAACCATGCTAGGACAGCTAACCATGCTAGGACAGATAACCATGCTAGGACAGCTAACCATGCTAGGACAGCTAACCATGCTAGGACAGATAACCATGCTAGGACAGCTAACCATGCTAGGACAGCTAACCATGCTAGGACAGATAACCATGCTTGGACAGCTAACCATGCTAGGACAGCTAACCATGCTAGGACAGATAACCATGCTAGGACAGCTAACCATGCTAGGACAGCTAACCATGCTAGGACAGATAACCATGCTAGGACAGCTCCAATCCTGCCAGCCACTCAGCCACTCAGCCTCTCAGCCTCTCAGCCTCTCAGCCTCTCAGCCTCTCAGCCTCTCAGCCTCTCAGCCTCTCAGCACTCTCAGCCTCTCAGCCTCTCAGCCTCTCAGCCTCTCAGCCCTCATTAATCAGTTCTGACAAAAGCACAATTAGAAAAGTCTTAAGCTACGACACAGAGAGAGAGGCTGTGGAGTAGAGAACACGTGTGTGTGTGAGTGTGAGTGAGTGAGTGTGTGTGAGTGTGTGAGTGTGTGTGTGTGTGTGTGTGTGTGTGTGTGTGTGAGTGAGTGTGTGTTCGGGGTCAGGAGAGCTCTCGCGTGACTGTCAGTTGACGGCTGACTATGATTCCATTATCCTGCTGCACCTGCTGACTCAGCCAGAAGCAGAGTTCTTATTCTACCTCTCGCCCTCTCCTCATCTCCCTCCAAACCTGAGAGTTCTTATTCTACCTCTCGCCCTCTCCTCATCTCCCTCCAAACCTGAGAGTTCTTATTCTACCCCCTCTAGGAGTGACTATGGAGGCAGGAGGAGATTGTCTCTCTGGTGACTGTTTCTTCAATGCTTCTTCGAGATCCCTGCTGGAGGGGTCTTTCATGCACGTTTATAAATGGCTAGCATTACAATGACCTTTGACCTTAAAACCACTAGCGTGCACCAATGACCTCTAACTCTCTGGATGAAACACGTGACAGAGGGCAGAGTTATGGGTCCCTGCACGTCTCTACTGGGCTAGCGTTACAATGTTGTTCTCCAACCAGTCTGGACATGATTGATGTCTGCAGCCATCTAGTCAGTGATCATCCACTAAGTGCTGCTGTAACTGAGTGTTCTGGCTCAGGCGACCACAGGCAGGCAGGAGGCAGCAGGAGGCAGCAGGAGGCAGCAGGAGGCAGCAGGAGGCAGCAGGAGGCAGCAGGAGGCAGCAGGAGGCAGGCAGGAGGCAGGAGGCAGGGGCAGCAGGATGGCAGCAGGAGGCAGGAGGCAGCAGGAGGCAGCCGCAGGCTCCGGTTGCGGGGCAGACAGGAAACCCTCCACCATGTGTGAGCGGACGCCCCACTTTCACACCAGCTGTAATCTGACCTTGTTTACTACGCCTATAAAACACCACAACCAGCATGTTTAATCCCAGGTGGAAGTTAAAACAGCCACAACTCAACTAAACTCCCTCGGGCTCAACGCCTCAATCATCCCAGCCCCTCCACCCCTCCCTCCATCCCTCCCCCCCTCCACCCCTCCAGCCCTTTGTGTTAACAAACAGCAGAGTGTGTTAACAAACAGCAGAGTGTAACAAACAGCAGAGTGTGTTAACAAACAGCCTTCAGTCCTTCATTCCTGCTCTGCAGCTGCGACCAGAGGCTTCCTTTGATTTTCTCCAAATTAAAACTATTTGGCCCAGAGAGAGAGAGGGAGGAGGATGGAGGGGGAGGGTGTGAGGGAGGGAGGTGGGAGATGGATGGTGGAGGGTGTGTGATTAGCCCCAGGGCACTGATTTCCAAACACAGATGCATCCAGCCAGCTCGTTCCTGAGTGCATTAGCAGCTGTGCAGCTGTGCGGAGCTGAGAGAGTAGTGGCACTGAAGAGCTAAACACATGACCTGGGGGCTAGCGTAGCCACCCAGCACTAACCCAGCTAGCTGATAACCAACCCTGCTAGCCAAACTCTAACCCAGCTAGCTGATCACCAACCCTGCTAGCCAAACTCTAACTCAGCTAGCTGATCACCAACCCTGCTAGCCAAACTCTAACTCAGCTAGCTGATCACCAACCCTGCTAGCCAAACTCTAACTCAGCTAGCTGATCACCAACCCTGCTAGCCAAACTCTAACTCAGCTAGCTGATCACCAACCCTGCTAGCCAAACTCTAACTCAGCTAGCTGATCACCAACCCTGCTAGCCAAACTCTAACTCAGCTAGCTGATCACCAACCCTGCTAGCCAAACTCTAACTCAGCTAGCTGATCACCAACCCTGCTAGCCAAACTCTAACTCAGCTAGCTGATCACTAACCCTGCTAGCCACACGCTAACCCAGCTAGCTGATCACCAACCCTGCTAGCCAAACTCTAACTCAGCTAGCTGATCACCAACCCTGCTAGCCAAACTCTAACTCAGCTAGCTGATCACCAACCCTGCTAGCCAAACTCTAACTCAGCTAGCTGATCACCAACCCTGCTAGCCAAACTCTAACTCAGCTAGCTGATCACCAACCCTGCTAGCCACACGCTAACCAGCTAACCTGGCACTAACCTGAGCATCTGGCCCTGAGCAAGACACTGAAAACAACCACCCACCAACTAACCCTAACCCTAACCCACCACACATGCAGACAGCAGACCCAGCTGAGCTGTAAATCTACAACACGCTCATCATCTGCTGCTGCTGTTAGCACAGCCAAAGGTCTCCCACGTCCTGCCTCAACAGCAGCCTCGGACAGCCGTGTTTCAGGACTAACTCAGGGCTCAAGGAGCAGGGCTCTCATGATCTCATCCTGATAAACTGAGGAACCGTGTCCAACACAGGACTGCTGCTGCTCCCTGAAAAGGACAAAAACTCCCAAGAAACAAGAAACACTCCCAGCCTCAGGAGAAACACTCCCAGCCTCTCAGAAGAAACACTCCCAGCCTCAGGAGAAACACTCCCAGCCTCAGGAGAAACACTCCCAGCCTCTCAGAAGAAACACTCCCAGCCTCTCAGGAGAAACACTCCCAGCCTCAGGAGAAACACTCCCAGCCTCAGGAGAAACACTCCCAGCCTCTAAGGAGAAACACTCCCAGCCTCAGGAGAAACACTCCCAGCCTCAGGAGAAACACTCCCAGCCTCTCAGAAGAAACACTCCCAGCCTCAGGAGAAACACTCCCAGCCTCAGGAGAAACACTCCCAGCCTCAGGAGAAACACTCCCAGCCTCTAAGGAGAAACACTCCCAGCCTCTAAGGAGAAACACTCCCAGCCTCAGGAGAAACACTCCCAGCCTCTCAGGAGAAACACTCCCAGCCTCTCAGAAGAAACACTCCCAGACTCTCAGGAGAAACACTCCCAGACTCTCAGGAGAAACACTCCCAGCCTCAGGAGAAACACTCCCAGCCTCTAAGGAGAAACACTCCCAGCCTCTAAGGAGAAACACTCCCAGCCTCAGGAGAAACACTCCCAGCCTCAGGAGAAACACTCCCAGCCTCTCAGAAGAAACACTCCCAGCCTCAGGAGAAACACTCCCAGCCTCAGGAGAAACACTCCCAGCCTCAGGAGAAACACTCCCAGCCTCTAAGGAGAAACACTCCCAGCCTCTAAGGAGAAACACTCCCAGCCTCAGGAGAAACACTCCCAGCCTCTCAGGAGAAACACTCCCAGCCTCTCAGAAGAAACACTCCCAGACTCTCAGGAGAAACACTCCCAGACTCTCAGGAGAAACACTCCCAGCCTCAGGAGAAACACTCCCAGCCTCTAAGGAGAAACACTCCCAGCCTCTAAGGAGAAACACTCCCAGCCTCAGGAGAAACACTCCCAGCATCAGGAGAAACACTCCCAGCCTCTCAGGAGAAACACTCCCAGCATCAGGAGAAACACTCCCAGCCTCTCAGGAGAAACACTCCCAGCCTCAGGAGAAACATTCCCAGCATCAGGAGAAACACTCCCAGCCTCTCAGGAGAAACATTCCCAGCATCAGGAGAAACACTCCCAGCCTCTCAGGAGAAACATTCCCAGCATCAGGAGAAACACTCCCAGCCTCAGGAGAAACACTCCCAGCCTCAGGAGAAACACTCCCAGCCTCAGGAGAAACACTCCCAGACTCTCAGGAGAAACACTCCCAGCATCAGGAGAAACACTCCCAGCCTCTCAGGAGAAACACTCCCAGCCTCTAAGGAGAAACACTCCCAGCCTCTCAGGAGAAAACACTCCCAGCCTCAGGAGAAACACTCCCAGCCTCTCAGGAGAAACACTCCCAGCCTCTCAGGAGAAACACTCCCAGCCTCAGGAGAAACACTCCCAGCCTCAGGAGAAACACTCCCAGCCTCTCAGGAGAAACACTCCCAGCCTCTCAGGAGAAACACTCCCAGCATCAGGAGAAACACTCCCAGCCTCTCAGAGAGAAACACTCCCAGCCTCAGGAGAAACACT
>CAEFZP010001594.1:52500-63698 GCA_903064625.1 Mallotus villosus
ACAAGTGGAACCAAAAGGATTAGCATGAACCAAACGTCTCTCCTTTTTCACAACGCCGTGGGTTACATTACCATTGTCGTGGATGCAATAACCATGGCGAGGGGGTTACCTGGAGACGTGCTGCTGTAAGGAGACCATCTGAGCGTGCTCCAGCTGGGAGTCGTCCATCGCCTGATGTCTCTCGCCGTCCCGCCTGCCGCACCGCTGCTCCTCCAGGGCGCTCAGAAGCTTCTCTCGCTGCCGGGACAACAGAACACAGGAAGTAGTTTGTCAGAGGCTGCACATCCAACAGGAAGTTTTCTTGTCTGATGGGTTTGGGGGTCAGATGGCTGAGCGGTTAGGGAATCTGGCTTCCGATCTGAAGGTTGCCTGTTCGATTCCTGACCGTGCAAATGACCATAACAAATTTGAGCCTATAAAATTTGAGCCGAAAATGTTCCAGCTGAAAAAATTTGAGCCTATAAAATTTGAGCCCAAAAAAATCGAGCCTATCAAATTCGACCCGAAAAAAATCGATCTTAAAAAATTCAACATTTTTTTTCCGACCCTATCAAATTTGAGCCTAAACATTTGCAGCTGAAAAAATTTGAGCCAAAAAAGTTTGAGCCTATAAAATTCAACCCCCCAAAAATTGAGCCTATCAAATTAGACCCCAAAAAATTCGATCTTAAAAAAGATTGTCAAAATCCGGGATATCAAAGACAGGTAGAGCAATCGAGCCTCAATGCAATCGAACCAACTTCTGACCTTCCAACTGCAGCGCTCCCTCCTCAGGCCTCTGAAGTCGGAACTCTCTCCTGGCCACTTTTTTCATGTGTATCCGAGGTATTAGCGCCACCGCTGGTCGGAGGATACTGTAGGCTATTTATATTAATAGGCTAACTTACATTGAACTTCGGTTTTAGCATAAATCAATAGTGTTTAACATAGCGGAAATTAGCAGTTAGAATTAGAAGTTCAATGTAAATTGGTTCTATTGCATTGAGGCTCGATTGCTCTACCTGTCCTTGATATCCCGGATGTTAAAAATCTTTTTTTTTAGAACTACATTTTCGGGTCGAATTTGATAGGTTCTTATCTTTTTGGGTTGAATTGTATAGGCTCAATTTTTTTCATTTCCTGTACACATCCACACCTAAACACTGGTAGTTCTGACAGTAGTCTGAATCCTGATTGGATGAATCCTGATTGGATGAATCCTGATTGGATGGGTCTATGAGCTACATGTGATCTATTACTAGCCACCCCTGTCTAGCCAATCTCAGTCAATAACAATGTGTTGTTCCACCAGGCTGGTCTTAGTGACAGGGAGGTTGGGCTGGCTGGTTGGCTGGCTGGCTAGACGACTGGCTGGCTGGCTGACTGATTAGCTGTCTGACTGACTGGCTGATTAGCTGGCTGACTGATTGGCTAGCTAGTTAGCTGACTGATTGTCTGACTGGCTAGATATATTTACTTATTGACTTTGCAAAGAGTCTTGCCTGTTGTAAGTCTATCATTTTGACCACCAAGATACTTCAAGGTCTGAGTTCAAGCATTAGTTGCATGGTGCTTAATGACATATAATTATCACTCAGTCACATTTAATGATCAGACAGACATTGTTGAAGTCTGGAAGTCATGACACTTGACATCAAGTTGTGTTGCTTCAGAAAGCTGCTGTTGTTTCCTTCTGCTACCTCAGGGGTGGTGCTAGCTCAACTTGCTAATGGTTACAAATATTAAAAACTCATTCTAATTGAGAAACGTAAAACCTTTCTTTTCTTTTTAAAACTTGACATGACAACAGCCCTACAGCGCCATCCAGTGGCCGCCTGGACACAAGCTTGTCCAGTGCTTCAAGCAGGCAATGATGTGTGACTAAATCCCTCCCTGTGTTTACCACACACATTAACCTGTCTCTACCAGCATCGCTGTAAAGATAAATTGTTCCAGCACTGTGCTGGAACTGTGCAGAAAATCATTCAAACAGAAGGAACACAAGGCAAAACAAGGAACACAACTGCATACACTAAATCAGTCCACCAGACGAACACTAAACATCTTAACCACGAGGTACTGCAGAGTAATACTGCTTCTCTCCTGAACCACCTGGACTACACATAGAGGTACTGCAGAGTAATACTGCTTCTCTCCTGAACCACCTGGACTACACATAGAGGTACTGCAGAGTAATACTGCTTCTCTCCTGAACCAATACACCAGGACTACACCAGGACCTGGACTACACATAGACCTGTATCTGGACTGGGGCCACTGTGTTCAGGCCTGGGGCCACTGTGTCCAGGCCTGGGGCCACTGTGTTCAGGCCTGGGGCCACTGTGTTCAGGCCTGGGGCCACTGTGTTCAGGCCTGGGGCCACTGTGTTCAGGCCTGCGTTTAGACAAACAGCTGATCTCCAGCACTAATTCAGAACAGACTTTAATGTCATTTCAGAACAAATTCAATCTTGTTTATGGAATATTATCATGCAGGTGTCACACACACTGACGATGCAAAGATAATTTCACAGCTGGTAAATTGTGATATTATTTTGCCAGTTTGTTGCGGGCGGTGATATACTCCCTGATGAAACACCTCTGGGACAGGGCTATAAAGCAGCCAGATCTCTTCCCGAGCCTGTAGGCAGAGGGGTAAGTGATACTGTTCAGTGATTTGGTGTTTTGACAGAAGGGCAGTAATGTTGTTTACCAGGTCTCCCCCCACACACAGCAGACACAGCCAAGAGCTGTTACACCACCATCCTCCTTTACAACAAACGTTACAAGGAAAGCAGTATGGCTTTTGTTTAACTGGAGTCTCTGGGCAGCTCAGTCCAGTGTCTCCTGAACAGGACCTCCCCAGACCGCTCACAGCTCACAGCTCACAACAAGCGGCTGATAGCCAGCGTGTTAATGTTTACAAGCTCTCTCACCAGCCGCTGTTTTCACACAAGCAGCGACGGGGGAAGAATACATCATTCTAACATGAAATAGGCTTTCTCTGAGCCTTGTGAATCCTAGCAGGGCTGCATGGCCTTGGGAACCTGCACTACCGTCCTCCTCCTGTAGGTGTCCATCTCCCCTCAAACAAGACCGTCCCACAGCTCCACCAGCAGATACCTCTGCCAATTGACATTTCAGATCAAACCTTCACACAGTCTGTTGTGTTTAATACTCTCTAAACACTCTGCTTGATTGATTTGCTTGACCTTGGGCCGCCCTGTTCCCAGAGTCAGGAAGCCGTGCGGATCAGACTGGCAGCCTGGCAGAAGCAGAAGCAGGCTACTACCACTGTGTTGATCACAGCAGGACAGAGACCCAGCAGTACTGATGGTACAAATACCACATCTCAGCTACCAGACACAGTGTAAAGTAACCACATCTCAGCTACCAGACACAGTGTAAAGTAACCACATCTCAGCTACCAGACACAGTGTAAAGTAACCACATCTCAGCTACCAGACACAGTGTAAAGTAACCACATCTCAGCTACCAGACACAGTGTAAAGTAACCACATCTCAGCTACCAGACACAGTGTAAAGTAACCACATCTCAGCTACCAGACACAGTGTAAAGTAACCACATCTCAGCTACCAGACACAGTGTAAAGTAACCACATCTCAGCTACCAGACACAGTGTAAAGTAACCACATCTCAGCTACCAGACACAGTGTAAAGTAACCACATCTCAGCTACCAGACACAGTGTAAAGTAACCACATCTCAGCTACCAGACACAGTGTAAAGTAACCACATCTCAGCTACCAGACACAGTGTAAAGTAACCACATCTCAGCTACCAGACACAGTGTAAAGTAACCACATCTCAGCTACCAGACACAGTGTAAAGTAACCACATCTCAGCTACCAGACACAGTGTAAAGTAACCACATCTCAGCTACCAGACACAGTGTAAAGTAACCACATCTCAGCTACCAGACACAGTGTAAAGTAACCACATCTCAGCTACCAGACACAGTGTAAAGTAACCACATCTCAGCTACCAGACACAGTGTAAAGTAACCACATCTCAGCTACCAGACACAGTGTAAAGTAACCACATCTCAGCTACCAGACACAGTGTAAAGTAACCACATCTCAGCTACCAGACACAGTGTAAAGTAACCACATCTCAGCTACCAGACACAGTGTAAAGTAACCACATCTCAGCTACCAGACACAGTGTAAAGTAACCACATCTCAGCTACCAGACACAGTGTAAAGTAACCACATCTCAGCTACCAGACACAGTGTAAAGTAACCACATCTCAGCTACCAGACACAGTGTAAAGTAACCACATCTCAGCTACCAGACACAGTGTAAAGTAACCACATCTCAGCTACCAGACACAGTGTAAAGTAACCACATCTCAGCTACCAGACACAGTGTAAAGTAACCACATCTCAGCTACCAGACACAGTGTAAAGTAACCACATCTCAGCTACCAGACACAGTGTAAAGTAACCACATCTCAGCTACCAGACACAGTGTAAAGTAACCACATCTCAGCTACCAGACACAGTGTAAAGTAACCACATCTCAGCTACCAGACACAGTGTAAAGTAACCACATCTCAGCTACCAGACACAGTGTAAAGTAACCACATCTCAGCTACCAGACACAGTGTAAAGTAACCACATCTCAGCTACCAGACACAGTGTAAAGTAACCACATCTCAGCTACCAGACACAGTGTAAAGTAACCACATCTCAGCTACCAGACACAGTGTAAAGTAACCACATCTCAGCTACCAGACACAGTGTAAAGTAACCACATCTCAGCTACCAGACACAGTGTAAAGTAACCACATCTCAGCTACCAGACACAGTGTAAAGTAACCACATCTCAGCTACCAGACACAGTGTAAAGTAACCACATCTCAGCTACCAGACACAGTGTAAAGTAACCACATCTCAGCTACCAGACACAGTGTAAAGTAACCACATCTCAGCTACCAGACACAGTGTAAAGTAACCACATCTCAGCTACCAGACACAGTGTAAAGTAACCACATCTCAGCTACCAGACACAGTGTAAAGTAACCACATCTCAGCTACCAGACACAGTGTAAAGTAACCACATCTCAGCTACCAGACACAGTGTAAAGTAACCACATCTCAGCTACCAGACACAGTGTAAAGTAACCACATCTCAGCTACCAGACACAGTGTAAAGTAACCACATCTCAGCTACCAGACACAGTGTAAAGTAACCACATCTCAGCTACCAGACACAGTGTAAAGTAACCACATCTCAGCTACCAGACACAGTGTAAAGTAACCACATCTCAGCTACCAGACACAGTGTAAAGTAACCACATCTCAGCTACCAGACACAGTGTAAAGTAACCACATCTCAGCTACCAGACACAGTGTAAAGTGCAAACGTGGAGCTCCAACACCACAGAGAGTAAACTGAGGAGGCAGCGGAAAGAAACCAGCTTTCATACAAACTGAGTTTATTTCTCCATGTTGTTTAGACAGCTGTCCCCACAGGTCATAATCTCACCCAGCGTTTTAAATGGTCAGTCAGCTAGCCAGTCAGGAGAGGAGAAACTGACAACGAGGACAGGCTTCTACTCGTGTGATTCTGAGGGCTGAAAGCTTCTGGTAGACTCACAACCCAGCCAGTGTGTGTGTGTCACGTGTGTGTGTGTCATGTGTGTTGCAGTAACGTGTGTGTGTCGTGTGGGAGTACAGTGTGTGTGTGTCGTGTGGGAGTACAGTGTGTGTGTGTCGTGTGGGAGTACAGTGTGTGTGTGTGTGTGTGTCGTGTGGGAGTACAGTGTGTGGTGTGTGTGTGTGTGTGTCGTGTGGGAGTACAGTGTGTGTGTGTGTCGTGTGGGAGTACAGTGTGTGTGTGTGTGTGTGTGTGTGTGTGTGGGAGTACAGTGTGTGTGTGTGTGTGTGTGTGTGGGAGTACAGTGTGTGTGTGTGTGTGGGAGTACAGTGTGTGTGTCGTGTGGGAGTACAGTGTGTTTGTCGTGTGGGAGTACAGTGTGTGTGTGTGTGTGGGAGTACAGTGTGTGTGTGTGTGTGTGTGTGTGGGAGTACAGTGTGTGTGTGTGTGGGAGTACAGTGTGTGTGTGTGTGTGTGTGTGTGTGGGAGTACAGCGTGTGTGTGTATGTGTGTGTGTGTGGGAGTACAGCGTGTGTGTGTGTGTGTGTGTGTGGGAGTTCAGTGTGTGTGTGTGTGTGTGTGGGAGTACAGCGTGTGTGTGTGTGTGCGTGTGTGTGGGAGTACAGTGTGTGTGTGTGTGGGAGTGGGAGTACAATGTGTGTGTGTGTGTGGGAGTACAGTGTGTGTGTGTGTGTGTGTGGGAGTACAGCGTGTGTGTGTGTGTGTGTGTGTGGGAGTACAGTGTGTATGTGTGTGTGTGGGAGTACAGTGTGTGTGTGTGTGTGGGAGTACAATGTGTGTGTGTGTGTGGGAGTACAATGTGTGTGTGTGTGTGGGAGTACAATGTGTGTGTGTGTGTGGGAGTTCAGTGTGTGTGTGTGTGTGGGAGTACAATGTGTGTGTGTGTGTGGGAGTTCAGTGTGTGTGTGTGTGTGGGAGTACAGTGTGTGTGTGTGTGTGGGAGTACAGTGTGTGTGTGTGTGTGGGAGTACAGTGTGTGTGTGTGTGGGAGTACAGTGTGTGTGTGTGTGTGTGTGTGGGAGTACAGCGTGTGTGTGTGTGTGTGTGTGTGGGAGTACAGTGTGTGTGTGTGTGTGTGTGTGGGAGTACAGCGTGTGTGTGTGTGTGTGTGTGTTGTGGGAGTACAGTGTGTGTGTGTGTGGGAGTACAGTGTGTGTGTGTGTGGGAGTTCAGTGTGTAGCTCTGAGGCGCCAGGGTGACCTTGGGGTGCTGCCTACATTCCTAGGAGACACTGTGGAAATCAATATCACACATGCTCCTCTCTCTCCCTCTCTCACACACACACACACACACACACACACACCGGGCTGGGAAACGAGGCAGCAGACAAGGTGGACACTCAGGGTGGTGGAGGCCCTGATTCATACCATATTCAAGTCATTCTGTGTTTCGTGTAACACACACCTCAGATGCTGATGGTTATGGATCAAACATTGTTCTGTTCCAGCACTCCTCAACAGAGCAGCTGTGATGAGGGCAGGAGAGTAACTCCTCACCTCGTCTCTCTCCCACCACACTGATCTCTCTCTGTCAGCTGGTCAGCTGGTCTCTCTTCTCTCTCGGCCACTCCACAACTGAACTACTGCCCTCTGCCCGCCTGTCAGGACTCCTCCTCTCCTGAGTTACACAACCAGCCTAACATAAGACCTGGACCCTGCCCTCCAGCCAGCAGTCACCATGCAGCACCCTCTGGGTGACCAGCCCAGGTCCCAGCTAGATACCAGCTAGATACCAGCCCAGGTCCCAGCTAGATACCAGCTAGATACCAGCCCAGGTCCCAGCTAGATACCAGCTAGATACCAGCCCAGGTCCCAGCTAGATACCAGCTAGATACCAGCCCAGGTCCCAGCTAGATACCAGCTAGATACCAGCCCAGGTCCCAGCTAGATACCAGCTAGATACCAGCCCAGGTCCCAGCTAGATACCAGCCCAGGTACCAGATAGATACCAGCCCAGGTCCCAGCTAGATACCAGCCCAGGTCCCAGATAGATACCAGGTTGGACAGCCACGTGAGAACTCTTAAACTGAGCTGTAGGTTTATGGCAGAACACACAGATACACAAACAAACAAAACACATACACACAAAAACAACACTCTTGGGAATGGCATGTGTGTGTGTGTGTGTGTGTGTAAGAGACCGAACAGTACTATATAGAATTCAACTGTACCATTGTTCCTTCACTTTTGCTCCGTGCAACTTCCCTCTGCAAGCGAGCCACTGCCAGCTTCTCTCTAGACAAAGAAGAGAGGGGAGTGGGGGAGAGAGAGAGAGAGACATAGAGGAGTAGAGAGAGAGAGAGGGAGAGAGAGAGACGAGAGAGAGAGAGAGAGAGAGAGTACGAGAGAGAGAGAGAGAGGGGGGGGAGGAGAGAGGGGGGGAGGAGAGAGAGAGACATAGAAAGGGACGAGAACAATAACAAAAGTTAATAGCTGATATTTTCTTCATTGGGTCACAGTCAATTCAACACTGTCCCTGTTGAAGAAATCTTAAGGTTCACACTCGCTTTAACTACACACACCACACTTACTGTCCGCGACACGTCACTTTAACTACACACACATCACTGGTCCAGTGAGTGAGGGCATCAGTGTGAGTGATCTCCCTGCTGATGAGAAGCCTCTGAGTACACATCACACATATTCCTCTATAGCTCCTCCCACACTGACAACACTACCTGTCTCTCTGACAGAACCTGTCTGTCTGACAACTCATCTACAGATACCTGTCTGTCTGACACACCAGGTGAACCCAGACCAGGAGATCTCAGACCAGGAGATCTCAGACCAGGAGATCTCAGACCAGGAGATCTCAGACCAGGAGATCTCAGACCAGGAGATCTCAGACCAGGAGATCTCAGACCAGGAGATCTCAGACCAGGAGATCCCAGACCAGGAGATCTCAGACCAGGAGATCTCAGACCAGGAGATCTCAGACCAGGAGATCCCAGACCAGGAGATCTCAGACCAGGAGACAGACAGCTCAACACAGCGTGCCCACCAGCAAGAATCCCAGCCACGCTGCCCAGCCTCCGCTAGCTCCCTGTCTCATCATGGAGTACACCTCAAATCCAAAAAAGAATCTCAGTCTACCCTGGAGAAACAAATGTCCCTGTAGCTACACAGTACAGTAGCTGCAATACAGCTAGCTACAGTACAGAAGCTAGCACGGTTAGCCACAGTGACTGAAGCTGTGAGAGAGTGGTATGTGTGTGTGTGCTTCAGTAACAACCTGGTGAGTGGCGTCACATGACCTTGTAGCTCAAGCAAGGCTGGTCTAGATGAAGTCTTTGTTATTGTTCAGTCAGACATGTAAGAGGTTAAGTTTCAGACCACTTCTGTACAGACATGTTACAACGCCGGGGAAACATGAGCCATTCCCAGAAAATGGTTGCCAAAAATAGAAGCAATTTGACATTCTGTGTAAAACATAATTATAGTAATTGGTACATATTTAACCGGCAGTCAAAACAGTGAAGTCGTGAATGGCAGCGTTTGTGTCCAGGTTCAGTGAGAAGTGTTCAGGTTCAGATCCTCTGTCAGGACGTGAGAAGGGTTCAGATCCTCTGTCAGGACTGAGAAGGGTTCAGATCATCTGGCAGGATGTGAGAAGGGTTCAGATCCTCTGGCAGGATGTGAGAAGGGTTCAGGTTCAGATCCTCTGTCAGGACGTGAGAAGGGTTCAGATCCTCTGTCAGGACCTGAGAAGGGTTCAGATCATCTGGCAGGATGGAGGGTTCAGATCCTCTGGCAGGAGTGAGAAGGGTTCAGGTCAGATCTCTGTCAGGATGTGAGAAGGGTTCAGATCCTCTGGCAGGATGTGAGAAGGTTTCAGATCCTCTGGCAGGATGTGAGAAGGGTTCAGGTTCAGATCCTCTGTCAGGATGTGAGAAGGGTTCAGATCCTCTGCAGGACCTGAGAGGGTTCAGATCCTCTGGCAGGATGTGAGAAGGGTTCAGGTTCAGGTCCTCTGGCAGGACGTGAGAAGGGTTCAGATCATCTGGCAGGACGTGAGAAGGGTTCAGGTTCAGGTCCTCTGTCAGGACGTGAGAAGGGTTCAGATCATCTGGCAGGACGTGAGAACGGTTCAGGTCCTCTGTCAGGACGTGAGAAGGGTTCAGATCCTCTGGCAGGACGTGAGAAGGGTTCAGGTTCAGGTCCTCTGTCAGGACTGAGAAGGGTTCAGATCCTCTGGCAGGACGTGAGAAGGGTTCAGATCCTCTGTCAGGACGTGAGAAGGTTTCAGGTTCAGATCCTCTGTCAGGACGTTAGAAGGTTTCAGATCCTCTGGCAGGACGTGAGAAGGGTTCAGGTCCTCTGTCAGGACGTGAGAAAGTTTCAGGTTCAGATCCTCTGGCAGGACGTGAGAAGGGTTCAGATCCTCTGGCAGGACGTGAGAAGGGTTCAGATCATCTGGCAGGACGTGAGAAGGGTTCAGATCATCTGGCAGGACGTGAGAAGGGTTCAGATCATCTGGCAGGACGTGAGAAGGGTTCAGGTCCTCTGTCAGGACGTGAGAAGGGTTCAGGTCCTCTGTCAGGACGTGAGAAGGGTTCAAGTCCTCTGGCAGGACGTGAGAAGGGTTCAGGTTTTCACAGAAGGGGCTTCAGCGTGAAGTCATGGGACATTTGCATTTCAATCACGGACCACTTTAAACATTTTGCCGATCGGTTCAGTACTAACCAGTTGCAGCTGTGTAAACCTGCCTGGCATCTTCACAGAGTTCAAGTCTCTCATGTCTTGAACACAACCAGATACACATTCACACTAACACATTCACACTAACACATTCACTCTAACACATTCACTCTAACACATTCACACTAACACATTCACTCTAACACATTCACTCTAACACTTCACACTAACACATTCTCTAACACATTCACACTAACACATTCACTCTAACACATTCACTCTACACATTCACACTAACACATTCACTCTAACACATTCACACTAACACATTCACTCTAACACATTCACACTAACACATTCACACTAACACATTCACTCTAACACATTCATACACTGGGCAGTATTGGGGAATTTAGAATGTATTTCTTTTTTCTCTGCCTATTTAGTGTTGTTGACTTGTTTTAGATTATTATTTGTTAATTCCTAGATAGTTAAGTACCTACTACTACTACATACATACACAACGAGACACACACAACCAGACACACACACAACCATACACACACACAACCAGACACACACACAACCAGACACACACACGACCATACACACAACCAGACACACACACAACCAGACACACACACAACCATACACACAACCAGACACACACACAACCAGACACACACACAACCCATACACACACACAAAACACAACAACACACACAAACCAGACACACACACAACACAGACACACACACAACCAGACACACACACAACCAGACACACACACAACCAGCACACACACACAACCAGACACACACACAACCAGACACACACACAACCAGACACACACACAACCAACACACACCAGCACACCACACCAACACACACACAACCAGACACACAACACACACCAACACCACACACAACCAGACACACA
>CAEFZP010001595.1:0-62276 GCA_903064625.1 Mallotus villosus
CTACTTTTCCAGGCGCGCGGGCGCGTATTCATGTTACGGTGTTGGCGTTACGTATCACATGTCAGACGAATGACATTCAGAGGAGGAGGAAAATACTGTGTTTTTGATTTGCGGTGCCTCAAATGGAGTCTGGGGAAACCATCAGCCAAAACCCACCCGAGAGTGGACATCAGAGTTTGACTGGTGAACCAGCGTTTCTCTGTTGGTCAAGCAGCTACTTTGTCAATCCTCCAATCCCCCTAACCCACTCACCGGCGAAATACACGTCCACTCCACACCCACACAGATCAGACGCAGCTCGCTTCAGCCGCTCAGTTGAACCAGCAGCCTCGCTGGAACCACCCTAGGAGGCTGGACCCTGCTCCGTCTGTACGTCCAGCTTATCGACAACCGCAGAAGAAACACACAGCACAATAACTGTGGGATTTACCAGGCCAAGCGCTTCCCTGTCAGCCAGCTACTGGAGCTCCTCCACTGATCCAGGACCAGTCCAGACTGGAACAGATACACAGAGGCCCTGCCAGGGTGTGGGTGTTGTTCACTGGTCTGGGGTCAGCTCTGGACTGGAAGGATTTGGCGAGGGGGGGGATTAGGGAAGTGGCCAATGGGAAACAGAACAGAGGGGGGTCCAAATCAATTAGTACCACTGTAGATGTAGGACTGTGACCAGTGTCTGTGATTGGTTGACTGGCCACACACTGTCTCTGGGTGGGGGGTTTGGCTGACAGAAGAGAGAGTGTGTTCTGGATTAGTATTACACAGTGTGAGCAGTGTCCTGTGTTAGATACCATGTATGAGTGCCATACAGTCGGATATCATCTTTTCAAACTGATTATTATTCTGTGTTCGCAAGATTTTTATTCAGAGTGATTTTACGTATCTACAGCGATGAACACGTCTATTATTAGAGAAGTGATTATTTTGTGGTTATGACGAGTTCAAAACGAGGCTGGTGTTATTTGATTGAAACAAACAAACTGGTGTGTACATCCATGGCCTTTCCGCTTCAAAGTACTCGAATTCACACATATTTACGTGACGTTTCTGCTGTAAGGACGATATATTTTTTGTAATGGATTCTCTCCCCGTTTAACCTGGTGCGCATAAGTGAGACAGTTACAAATGCCGTCCCATTGTTGCTCCTCCAACCTTTTGACAGGCGCGTGCTCCAGAAACAATGAAGGATCTCGCGGTCGGACATGACTGCATTAACGGCTAATTATCACATCGACTGCCAGCATTCAGCGAACTGTCAAACATAGGACAGTAAAACGTAACAGGCCAATTCAGCGAAACTACCATAAAAGAACAGTATTGTGGTTATTTTGTTTTAAATTAATATGTTGCTTTGTGTATTTAGTTGGAATGGGCATTGCTGTGGGGTGTCTGTTGAAAGACATCCAACTTTTCTGTCATAACATGGAGACTCGCCTCTAGTAAAAAAATACAAAATAATGTTCAAGGCGTCGTTCCCTTGCTGACTTTATGAGATATGCATATTTGCCAAGAAGGGAATTCCACATTGCGGACTGTGGGAAACGAAATAATCTTCAAAGAAGGTTTAAAAACAGGATGTGCCTTTGGTTCGCTATTTAGGATTTGTATGCTTTCATGTCTAGCCTAATAAACAAAGTAGCCAAACACCAAGTGCTGTGTGTTTTCATTTCAGTTCACTTCAGCCTTTTCTGAACGTGCCCCCCTACGTAAAACTACTAAATCTCCCAGACTGTCGGATTAATTCACTTGTGAATACAATCCTCAATCTCTTATACACACAGACATGCTGTTGACACTTGTTGACATACATATATAGACAGCTCCCGGACTCCGGATTCAAACAAAACAATAATTGCAACTGAATTTGAAAACAATCTGGATTCCGTCCGGTCAGACAGGAAAACCAGTCTGCTTCTCACGCCACATAAAACCAATGTTACACCAAAAAATGGTCAAATAAATATCAAAAATAAAGTTCTGGAATAAATAGAAGGTGGAGTAGACTCACTAGAGTATCTCCTTGCTTCTTTGAGAGGTTGTAATGCCCTGCTCTTAGAAAGGGAGTGTACAAGCAACAGAACAGTACTATGGATTTCACAACCAACTCATTCTTCTAGCTTTGACCTTTATCTACAATGCAGTTGAATCCAGTGAGAGTTTATCGATTTCCTTGTCTCATGTCACTTTTCTCACCTTTGTAAGACTGTGCTGTATATTAACTTGGACGTTGGTCTGAACTTGGATTTTTCTCCCCTCCGTTTTCCACTGTTGACTGAACGTTGCTGGCAGTGCAGAGAACAGTTGATGCTGAGAGTACGACTGCACCAGTATGCGCTACGCTTTCCAGGAACGGTTGAAACGAACACATCTTGCGATTCACGGTGTCATTGCTGCCGTGGTTACTCCTTCCTCCCTGGATGCTGTTGCCAGGGTTGTCAGGTGGCTGAGCGGTGAGGGAATCTGGCTAGTAATCAGAAGGTTGCCAGTTCGATTCCTGGCCCTGCAAAAAAAATGGTGTGTCCTTGGGAAAGACACTTCACCCTAAATGCCTCGGGGGAGGGAAAGTCCCTGTACTTACTGTAAGTCGCTTTGGATAAGAGCGTCTGCTAAATGACTCAAACGTTTTGCTGTTTCCCCCCCGTCTTGGGAGACTAGTTAGCATGCACTAGATGCCGAGTAGACTCGCTGAACGTCAGTCCAAAGGCACGGGCCCATCTGTCTGCTCCACAACCCTTTTCTCATTTCTGTACGAGATGTCGCAGCAGCTGTCTAAACAGAACCGTCGCCTTCTGTAGTGTGAACGGCTCTAATTTCCCTTTTATAAACCTCCTCGTCTGTCTATTCCCTAAAGGGAGAGGAAGAAAAAGCTGCTTTCGATCTCATTTGCGCCGCACTCCAGGTGCGTGTGTGTGTGTGTGTGTGTGTGTGTGTGTGTGTGTGTGTTTGTGTGTGAGTGTGTGTGTGTGTGTTGTGTGTGTGTGTGTGTGTGTGTGTGTGTGTGTGTGTGTGTGTGTGAGGGTGAGGGTACCTCAGGTGCATACTGATAAAACAGTCCTCATCCGAGTTCCCTCCCACCTCCCCACGTCCGTACATCTGTCCACCATGTGACCCCTGACCTCAAACCTCCGTCCCCTGTTACATGCATAGGTTGGAGTTACGAGGCACTCGATCACATCTCTTTGAACGGACGAGAATCGCCTCATTGTGTTCTGACAAAGAGGTGAAGAGGTTCAAACCCGGAGGTCGAGCTTGCGCTCGGAAAGAGGGTTATGACATCACGGGTGCTCATCCCCCTCTGTGGGCTCCCAAGTGTCCAGTAGAGGGTCTTTGATCTTAACTAGAGGCCCGGGGAGAGATAGCAGAGGGAGGCCGTAACTAGGAGCCCGTAACTAGGAGCAGATAGAGGCCCGTGGCCTCTCGCCCACCGGGTAACCCCCAGACCCCTGTATCTGTCTCATGAGGAAATGATAAACTGCCCTGTAAATCTGGAAGGACTCGCAGCTTGGTTGCTCCACAGGAATTGTGGGATGTGATTGGAATCTTACCTTGGTGTGCGGAACGCAGTCTAGATGTTACTGTGCGATAGTCGGGGTCATTCGAGTGTTCCGTCTGTTCCCTGTGTTGTTTTTTTCAGACCGTTAACTTTGCACCTGCCAGCTTTCCTTCATCGATTTCCTAAGTATAAATAAATCCTCCTGGACCCTCGCTAGAACGCGTAGAGGAGTTCATGACTGTAAACCGCAGAGGGAGAAGGATCTAGAACAGGAACAGTCGAGATAAGGAACGTCTTAATCCCTGTGTTATCCATCTCTGTCCGCAAACACACCCGGTCACGGTGACGTTGCCGGGCAACGACTGAGAAAGGAGATTGCGGATCTCAAGGTCGGGATCAGATGCTGTATCCTCCCGCGTCGAGCTCCCAACCTCAAGGTGGCCGCGACCAAATCCCCTCCAATCCTCAATAATTCCATGTGATCCCGTCCCCTCCCGCCCTCTCCTCCCTCCTCAGTTTGTCCTCGTCTGTGTGTTTCCTCAACCGGTCACAGCAACACAGCCAAGAGATACGGCGGATGAACTTTTTAACCGCCATAACACGTCGGCCATCTTTTTTTAGGTATCCCTGCGGTGGTGTGAAAGGGATTAGCACCCTCCGGGCAGGGGTCGACCCTCGATTGGTCACGGTTCACGGGAACGCTTGACCTTGTGAGGTCGTTACCCGGCCAGTCTTTGATGCTGTGGTTACACCGTGGTGTCTTGAAATTGTGAGGGGTGGGGGGGGGTGTGAAAACAGTTTGGAGGGGTAAGCGTGCGAAATGTGTTGAAACAGAAGTCGAGTTTTGTGTTTGATCCCATCAACTCTAGACCACGGTACCTTGTGTGCATGTGAAGATGAGTGACGTTCTGAGTTGTGTTAAGCTATTAATATCTTCTGTTCGCGTTTGGGGGAAGAAATGTCAAAAGACAATCCAAGAGTGGTTGTAAAAGCACCTTTTATTTAAAAATACCATATTTTAAAAATGTTCTGTACTTTTTATGAAAATACGAAAATAAATCCCTTCCAGCTGAAAAAAATAAATAAATAAAACCAGCTTCTCGTTTAACAGGCTGCCTCCCAAGTGACCTGAGTGTCCTTGCCACACAACGTGGAGGCTGGAAGCTGTTAGGAGCTACTTGCTCACCCAGGCTTGTTAAAGGACAACCTCACCAGGCAAGGAGAGCAGTAGCTTGTTAACTTGGATTGCTTGGTCTTCTGTGAAACTTTAAGGATGTTTACTGTTAGTTCCTGAACAAAGGGCTAAAGGTTCCAAAAGAAATCCAGCCTTGTAGACAGATAGTGTAGCTTGGAACTAAAACGGTAAATTGGCTTTCCGAAACAGAAAAAAAAAGGTGTTGCAATCCTGAGCTATTCTTGACAATTTTGTACTCCGACCCAGGGTGAAACGATTTACCTTCCCTTAGTGAACATTTGAAAACAACAACACTTTCAAGACAGAATTGTAGCAACCAACCACTTATAAAAAAATATTATTATCCATGAAGATCTCCCGTAACGCAAAGCTAACGCTAGCCCGCTCAGCTAGCTTAGCCGCTGTTGTAATTTCGAGCACAGCTACTTCATTTGTCCGCTAGCAGGTAGGCTGCAGACCTCCTGGGCATCAAGCGGAGGGTAGACAAGCTTCAAAGGCCCTGCAGCAGCCCTGGACCTGACCTGGGGTGAGGCATGTCTCATTAGTTACCCACCAGGAAGCGTCTGGAGTAATCAAGCCCACCTCCCGGACTCCGTGGACGCAGTAGGCACCGTATTCTATTCAAATCTGCCACGGACTCGGTGAATACCTGAGTTTCTCTGTAATGGGACACGCCAGGTGCCCGCTGCCGGTCTAACGTTGAGATGAGTTCATGTCGAGTCAATCGAGTCAGGTGGGTAAGCGGTTAGGGAATCGGGCTGTTAATCAGAAGGTTGCTGGTTCGATTCCTGACCGTGCTAAAGGACGTTGTGTCCTTAGGCAAGGCACTTCACCTTACTTGCCTCGGGGGGAACGTCCCTGTACTTACTGTAAGTCACTCTGGGATAAGAGCATCTGCTAAATGACTACATGTAATGTAATGTCCGACATCGCCACATGTAGGAACTGCTTTTGAGTTGGAGGTTTCAGAGTGGACTTGACGGCGTTATACTCAACAGCATGTCTCTCTTTTGTCATCTTGATTGGTCACAACATCTGTGTTAAACATTCAGGACAACGTCTGGGTTTTCCCCCTGTTCCACCTTCATCAACTACTAACTCATCAGGAACTAAACCCCGCCTCCCGATTGAGCACTACTAATTACTCATGAATGATTCAGCCCAGGCCATTACAGTTAAGGAAGGACCTTCTCAATAACTCAATAACTAAAACACACTTGGTGCCTGTTGGTCTGTGATGCCCTCCAGAAACCTGAAGGTGTTGTGAATCCCCCTAAGGCTGAGACTGTAGCAAAGACTATGATTTCCTGAACCTGCTGTGGTCATCCGATGATGGATAGCTGGGCAGCAGATGTTCCAGGAAGCAGGACATTGATAACAGTCCCAACGGAGACCTCTGATTGGACCTTGTCACCCCCCCCCCTCCGATCAGCCCATCCATCATTGGTTGAAACAGGAGGCCACTTGCATAATGTCAACATTGGTGTGTTTGGGGGAGAGTAAATTGTAATAGATTATTCAAGTCTGGTTAGAAATTCTCCACCTGGAAGATGTTTATCTTTGATGTGTTTGTGGGGAATAAACTTTATTAAGTTATATATTACTGCTAAGATTATCTACAGGATAGATTATCTCAGGAAAGTAACAATATATTTTAGCCTCAACATTTAACGCCTAAAAGGGAGAAAATCATTCGACCGCATGTGTAAACTCGATAAGGAAATGGCTTTGATAAGGAAAGAGAGGCTGGAGATAGCCCAGAAGAAACGCATTGTTGTTACTGAATTCTAACCCAGCTCTAGCCTCAGAACCCCCGACTGTACAGAGTGAAGGAGCTGAGCTCTGATGGATTTACGAAACAGTGCAACGTCCTGAATTTAAATAGGTTCAAGGCCTCGCACACAGATGGCTCCTCGCACTGCCAGATATGCTGTTCAATAGTTCAGAGACCTCGCTCCCTCGTTTCATCAATCTGGGCCTCTCTCGCCCATCTCTCTAACCACATCGCTCTGCGTTTCGTCTCTAGCTCTCTGCTCGATCTCTCTATCTCTCTCTCTCTCTCTCTATCTCTACGCTCTCTCTACCCCTCCCGCCCTCTCTCTCTCTCTCTCTCTCTCTCTCACACACACACACACGTTCTCACTCACCCTCTTGCTTCTTCTTCATCACCTCCCCACACACACACTCCCACCCCTTGGTTTCCCCCTCCCTCCCTCCCTCCCTCCCTCCCTCCCTCGCTCCCTCCCTCTCTCTTTCTCACACTCCCTGTCCTCCTCAACACAAAAGAACCTGATAAAGAAACCACACACCTTTGCACCAGAACCGTTTGCACAAACTCGCAAGCCTTCATCACCCCCGGTTAATTCATGTTTTCTCCCCGTTGACTGGGGAAGGCCTGGATCACACTATGGAGGAAAGAGAGCAGGAGAGCTCTCGTGCTCAACCAAGTCTAACACCCATGTCTCGATTCAGTCCACATGATGGATCAAGGATACATAGCAAATTAAACAAAATGCCGACCGGTGAAGGCTTCCAGATGCCTCTGGAGAGGCCTGGAAGAGTCAGAT
Source organism: Mallotus villosus (assembly GCA_903064625.1). Classification (NCBI taxonomy): domain Eukaryota; kingdom Metazoa; phylum Chordata; class Actinopteri; order Osmeriformes; family Salangidae; genus Mallotus; species Mallotus villosus. The sequence continues at coordinate 7,253 of CAEFZP010001595.1, forward strand.
GTGTGTGGGCTCCCACTGTTACCAGATGGTAAAAGTGTAAAGTCGCCCACATCCATTTAACACGTCCATTTGTTTGTCATTTTTCAGGAATAATGTCACACACTGTAATCGTTTTATAGAAATGTTCATGTGTCTTCAGCGTGGTTTACTGTAGTCCTGTAGGACTGCACTGCATCATGGTGTTGATGGGGAGCTGTACCAAGAATTCAAACGTACGGTAGGCCTACCTGTTACTATCTGTTACTGCACCTGTTACTACCTGTTACTACCTGTAACTGCACTTGTTACAAAAAAAGGCGAATAAACATGACACTTGAAACCAAGGACATGACGGCATTATTCCGGTGCTTTACTGTAACTCGACAGTTTATTGTCATGATAACTGTTGTTCTTCAGATGACATGCGTGAAGCCCTTTCTCATTTATCTCTTCTTTGTCTCGCAGCTCCTCGTCTTTCTTCGGTGGTCCGTTCCTTCGCTTGTTTATAGCCTTGCAAGAAGATAAGAAGGGGTAGACATTTAATCCAAACAAGTTAATTAGCGAAGAGATTGCATCGGCACAAATGAAGCTAATGAAATAAACACTGTCCTAGAAGAAGAGATTAGCAATTAAGCTATTAGACCGGAGAGCAATTTACAGCTTGTTGTTGCTTTCTTAATGCGGTGGAGTAATAAATGTAAGGCTACCCACGGTACTATCTTTTTTATTGCTGTGGTAGTTCTCTTAACCCACAAGGTATTTGCAAAACGCAATTTCTTTATCGGATGACCGTGATTTGTCCCAACCTATAGTGTCTTTATTGCACCTGTCATCAAAAAGAGGCCAATAGCGTGAGTGTCATCATTTCAGCAGACACAATCAGTGACATGCTGTTTATATATACATTTTACATTTACATTTATTCATTTAGCAGACGCTTTTATCCAAAGCGACTTCCAAGAGAGAGCTTTACAATAGTGCATAGGTCACTGATATACAGTACTCCACATCCCAGAGTGCATTTTCCGTCTGAGATATACAGTAGGGTACATGTTTATATTAGTCTGAGTTGTTTGTCTTAAATGGTTGTTCGTCCCTGTCATGGTTCCTGTCTATTGTATATACTGTAGTGTACATAAAGATTCCCTTGCTTTTGGAGATGATTGTGTGTTTTTGTTCATCGTCTGCGCATGATGGTTTGTGGCTGTTCATGTGCTTTTATAAGAGCATGCACACTGTATGTGTGTCAGTTTTCGCTAAGTACGTGTGTGTGTGTGTGTGGTTGTGTGTGTGTGTACAGTACATGTCTGTGTGTGTGTGTGTGTGTGTACTGTACATGTCTGTGTGTGTGTGTGTGTGTACTGTACATGTCTGTGTGTGTGTGTGTACTGTACATGTCTGTGTGTGTGTGTGTGTACAGTTCATGTCTGTGTGTGTGTACTGTACATGTCTGTGTGTGTGTGTGTACTGTACATGTCTGTGTGTGTGTGTGTACAGTACATGTCTGTGTGTGTGTGTGTGTACTGTACATGGTACTGGATCCATCTGGCCATTTCAGCCAAGCAGGACTGAAGAATGGAGTCCTGAGTGGTAGATTGCCAGCGTGTCGAAAACCAACGACACCAAACCTTTAAATCTCTTCCCGCTTCGTCCAACTCTCCCCCGTGTGTCTCAGTCCGGCCAGGGAAGTAATTAACCCACTGCCCCGTGTGTGTGTGTGTGGATGTGTGTGTGTGTGTGTGTGTGTGGGTGGGGATGTGTGTGTGTGTGTGTGTGTGTGTGTGTGTGTGTGTGGATGTGTGTGTGTGTGGACATGCTGGCACAGAACAAAAGTTCACTGGAAGACCATCTCTCATTTCCCATCCCTAACAATAGTCCAATTGTGGTATTGTCGCTAAGAGACAGATTCAATAGCCTGCAGATTAAGTCAGAGAATCATTAGCTTGGTTCAGACGATATTAATTGTTTTCATCATTGGCAGACAGATCTCTGCAGAGGGTTTATCAAGAGAGTGGATTATGTTTCTATCCACAAGGGATGTGTGATGCAATAGAAAGAAGCCTCACAGGATGATGTATTGCTTTCTCATAAGACCTTTAAACTCCTAAACAAAGATGTTTTAGGGAAAGCAGATCCCTTTCGTAATTGTAAGTAATATTCCTTTGAGAGCACTGGATTTCTGACAATATTTTACCACCGTGCAGAATGATATCATACTTGCCTATGGGTTTGTACTGGAAAGCTGACTCAACTTTGCTCCAGTACAGTGAATCACTCGGGGACGATCATCAAATTACACACTGTGTCCACATTTTTTTTATTATCCACCAAAAGTGGGTGCCAAGCTTTTTTAAACTTCCACTTCGTTTGAAGAGGTCAAAGTCATCGAGTTCATGCTGTTGAAGCAAATCATCAATGCAGCAAACGTGAGACTCAGCAGGGCTGGCCTGAACTTTCCTGATAGCCGTTCTCCCATGTTGGATGCAATTTGTTTTGGAACCTCGGGCTCGGCTGTACTTTGTGATTAATGACACTACTTTATTTTTTGAGCCTTTTTTTATTGATAGGACAGTAGTAGAGAGACAGGGAAAAGCAGGGAGGGAGAGAGAGGGGAATCATGCAGGAAATTGCCCTGGGTCCGATTCAAACCCAGTTCCCATGGTGGAGACTTTCACTCCAGTTACCGGGAAGCCAGGCTGAATTAACCCTAACCCACACTGGGTTAACCCTAACCCTTTATGGGGTCTCACCAGATGGCTGAGCGGTTAGGGAATCGGGCTAATACTCAGAGGGTTGCCAGTTCGATTCCAGTCCGTGCCAAATGACGTTGTGGCCTTGGGCAAGGCATTTCACCCTACTTGCCTCGGGGGGGAATGTCCCTGTACTTACTGTAAGTCGCTCTGGATAAGAGCGCTTGATAAATGACTAAATGTAAATATTAATGCCACACCTAACCCGTGAAATGTAAAATCTTCCAAATTAAATATTTGAGAAAGAAAAGTCAAAAAGGCAGTCAAACAAATAGTGACGTGCAGCTTGGATACACGTTTTCTTATCTGTCTGTTATCAGTAACCTTGTTTGACGTTCTTTGTGAGCGTTTCACAGCCGGTGGTTCACTGTAATCTACGCAAACCCCCTGCTGACTTGACGTCCCGTGACACAGTTCATTCAGATCTCTGTTGACAAGTCGGGGTTGCCACGGTAACTGTCAATCACGGCCCTAATTCCCATGACAAGAACATTCACTGTGACAGAAGGTCACAAGTTATTAAAGGCACATTGGCATTTGTTCGCATTCCCCTCTGAGTGAAAAAAGAGAGAGAGATGGAGAGAGAGAGGAGAGAGAGAGAGAGAGAGAGAGAGAGAGAGAGAGAGAGAGAGAGAGACAATCAGTCAAAAATGCATAATCTTGGGACGCCCCAGTGGTTCACTGTTGGTACGAGCGCATACCATTAAAGCTACTCCCTAACGCAGGGGCCCGGCTGAGGCCATTTCCTGCATGTCTTCCCCTCTCGCTCTCTCTCCACCAGCTCTCCATCTCTCCCTCAATTCAATTAGATACATAGATCTATCTGTTTATCTACGACAGGGGCGGATCTGGAGATTTTCATTCGGGGTGGAAATGGGGTGGCAGAAGGAGGTTGTTGGGTGGCCTCCTGGAGGCGAATCAAAACCCAAAGTAGGCGGGTAGAGTACTGTACCCCCCTACTTTGGGTTTGTCCCTATGGTAAATTATTAGGCTATAACATTGTTGTTTAAATTAAACAGTAACATCATATTACTTATTGAAATGTTCTGTAATGTACAAATAATCTTTTTCCATGGGATCCGCAACTGCTCTAGGCTACGACTGTCCTATCAAGAAATAAACCCGATTTTTTTTTCAAAATCTCTCCTCCATTATCCAGATACACAATACAGTGAGTGTCCCCTCCGTCTGAGTTTACCTCAAGACAAGAGGAGATTACGATCAAAAAGCCTTTTAATTGCCGCTCTCTTCTCCCAGATCTCAACATATGGTGGACTGATGCTGTGGTTAATGCAAGCTCCCAGGCGAGCGTCTTCTCCTGAACGCTGCGCACACACCGGCTAATGAACACGTCTGTGATAGATTACAGGGTGGAGGAATCTCTTGGGAAGTATAAAGAAAGACTTACTTAAATAGGACATACTGTAGCTATCTATGATCTGTTTGTCTCTGCTCCTGTGACTTGCTTGCCTTGGAATTCATCCGTGAGGTGACTGGTGACAGGGTGGAAAGTAGCAACAAGAGAAATGTGCTGTGAATGTTTCAAATAGGCAAGGCGGAGAAGAGGGATGAAGAATGTAGGCTATAGGGCTACCTCGATGCTTCACGTAAAGGGAAAGTATGTGCCGTCAGGTGTAGCCTATCACTAGACCTATATATAGGCTATTGTGTGAGAATAAAGGTGGTGTAGGCTAATGTACCGCATGATGAAGGCAACCTTTGATATGGTGACAAATTTGTCACGTCTGTGATATTACAGCTTTGAACTGATCGACAATCAAAAAACGCTCCATATCGCTTTTTTGCCGAAACCTTAATTTCCTCTAAAAACCGACCCTGATGGAGCGTGTGACCAATTAGCGCTACGCCTACGTGCATTCGTGTAAACCCTCGTTTTTATTGTTTATGGAAAGATCCCGCCGTCCAAATCAACTTTAGCTCCACGTTGACTCAAAAGGACAAGCTGTTCATTTTCCCAAAGTAGAGAACAGTTGAACGAAATCTCTGAAGGTTCCATATGGCAAGAAAGTGAGCCAACTTATTAACAAGCTAGCTAGCTGCAAGTGTTGCGACAGGCTTGATTCACGGTGTCGAAGCTAATGTGAACTAACAAAGAGGCACTGGGGGCAGAGATGATAAAATCAGTGAGTCACATTAGCTGTTGGTCAGTCATGTTAACAACTATCTGGCCAAATGGCAGTTTGCCAGTGACGGCAGGCCAAGTCTCATTGTTCACAGGGCATTGTGTTTCATGAAACTGCAATATCACGTTATTTCATAGTAGCCTAATAGGTTGTCAGCCGACAATAGTGCCTGTTATTATTTCACAGTAGGCTTGGGGTAACATGAGGATACAAAGCGTGTGTGTGTCCACCACCCAAAACATTTTCCATATCCTGACCCACAAACTCATATCTCTCTCTCTAATGCGTTCTTGTCAATAACAGAGTATTGATAGTTTTGTCTGGTTACAGTTTGCAACTCCATCAGCACAGCATTCTGTTTCCTGGTATTGTATGCATCACTGGATGGTCATCCTATAGGGGACAGTGGCATAGTTACCAAAGGGCCACTTTACATAGACTCTGAGTATGTGTGTGTGTCATATGTTTCTCTGTGTGTGTGTGTGTGTGTGTGTGTGTGTGTTTGAGGAAGATTACAGCTCTTTTGAAATGCAAGCAGCATATTGCTATCACGATCCACTGTAGCCTATATGCTTCAGAAAGTTAAATGTGCTCAGTAGGCTATTGTAGGCTATATTATCTCATACCGTGAGCGGTTAAGAAAAGAAGAGGTTAGAGTTCCCCCATTTGTCTATGTTCCTGTTCTCATCGCATGGTGTTATGACAGCACCCCACTGAGACTAATCCTGAATGACTAATCCCGTTGTAAACCGCCGTGATGTCTCTGTTTGTCTTTCATGACCTAGTTGGGGTTTAAGAAACTGACGCTGGTTTGTATGTGATATCATGTCGTGAAATGAAAGCCCCAAATACCTGCTGCTTCATTTCTAAACAGCCGTTAGGCTACTCCAATGGGATCCTTTGGATATTCAGATTTGTTTTAAAATTTGCTACAGAAGAGAAATGTACTACATCGAGAATTAGAGATTACGGTTTATCGTGCACACGCAGAAAACCAACCGACTCTCCATAACGAAGGTCTTGAGGGAGTGACGTTAACCTCCTCACCAGAATCTTAACGTGTAATGCTTTCTGAGACAATTACGACATTCTGTCAGTCTGCGTCCGTTTGGACAAACCGACACTAAGTAGCACTCTCAAATGATCTAGCCGGAAATAATTGTAATTTATGTTGACAGAATGTCGGACTCATCAAGACTCAAGGCCTTCTCTCCCCTGCCACCCTACACCCTCGCGCCCTATCATCTTACCCACTCGCCTGCCAGAATCGGATAACGGGCATATTTTGTCGAGACCCTAATGACATATGTTTGTTTCCTAACCATTCAACAGAGTAATGAATTTAATAACTGCCCACCTCCTTCCTTATGGGCGGTGGAAGAACCTTGGTAATGAAGGTTTATGGGACGCACTAAACACCCTAGCGCTCGTTCCATTCTCATTACGGAGGCTTTCACAAGCTGTTAGCACGCCCTCAGTCAGGCTAGGATATCTTTCCGACAGTAGAACAGCACCTCAGGTAGTCAGCAAGCCCACGGAAAAAGGGAGGGCTACATAGAAGGGAGTGTATTCATGTTTTAATTAAAGAAAACGTGCAGTCAACACAACTAACATTGTATTAACTAGTTCCGTAGGCTGTTTAGTTTAATGGTCATTTAGAAGTTGTGGCTTTTCGAATGCTAGATTTAATAGATCATATTTCCTGTGTTGTGAAACCTGTGATTTTATTTGATCGCAAAATAGTTTTTTCAGATTTATCCTATCATGAATATTGTGTGCAGTGAGATGAGGAAGTGGGTACGCGGTGATGTTGCTGCTGCTCTTGTCAGGAGGATAAGTGAGCTCGTGACTTGGGCCACTCGTGTTGCCATTTCACTGCTGCTGTGTGGATTTCTTTTTGTGATTTTGCCGTTTTGGACTCAACTCAAGTGGGTTTGAACAACAAACCGTTTCATCTTTGTGGAAAAAAACAGTTTTCAACAGAGTACATTCTCATAGGAAAGGTTCTGGTGTTAAGTGAACTGTACCAATGTTTCTGTTTGTCTCTTGGTTGCCATATTGCAGTCTGTGTGTGTGTGTGTGTGTGTGTGTGTATTGGAGTCTAAATATCCATGGACCAATGTATAAAAGGGTTAGCCTAGCTAACTTTCAAACAACAACAAACCAACCGAAACATTAACTGATTCTTAAAAAGCTCAATATCAGTGCAGACCACTTCCCACAAAAACATAAACATCCCTGAAAAACAAACTGTCAGTTTCGCTGTTTCAGCCATATTGGACGATAGCACTCAACACCTGAGCACAACTTTCCCAGTTGCTCAATACTAGGAGCTACTGGCACACTCTGTTACTTCTGCAAAGGCGCTGGAATTGAATTAGCCCAAGGTGGCTTAAGCATGTGCATCTCTGTGAACCTGTTAAGAGAGTGTGAGTGCATCATCCTTCACAATCACCGGGCTGTGTGATGTTCCTGGGAGATGGGACTGCCTCATACAGATGGAAATGCCTCAGCTGTGAAACGATTGGCTGGTGTGTCAGACTTCTCTTATAACATGTGCAGCTGGGAGAACCAGGATGTTGGGGAGCGTAGGACGTAACACATCTCTAGAGCTGGTGTGTTTGCGGGTGTCCGGAGTTGGATAGTTGGTAAGTTTCTTTTTAAGGGTTTGTTTCATTACAGGGGTGGTCTAGAAGAATGGAAAGTCACCTTGAATCTGTGTTTTTTTTCTCTTCCCCCCCCAGCAAGTTTGCTTTCGAGGTTCCGGGAGTACTTAACAAGTCGATGAAACTCACCCCAGAGAGTGTTGAAGTGCTGAGAGTTAGTTCCATTTCCTCCAGGTAGTTTGACCCTGCTATGTATAGAGCATTGTGTAAACCACCCAGACAAGCTGGCATTTAGTCCCCCAAAGCGACTGTCCAGATAACCCACAGGCAGTGTGAGTAGGGGTATTTTTATCTGGGTGCTGGAGAACTTAGTCTTGGTTGGAGGAAGCTTCCATGCCGTTGTCATGACAATGTTATCACCCACCACTGCAGGAAGCCATGTATCTCCTGTTTCACTGGTAAACAGGTTTGCTACTGGTCACTGCTGTATAACTGTTTACCTATATAAGGGCGTCATGAACTGGAATAAGTGTAGGACAACAGAAAAAAAGACGGTTTAGGATTTCACGCCTTTGCAGGTTGAAAAAGAGAGATGTGAAGAAAAAACACATGAAAAGATTGAATTACTTTTTGTGTCAGAAGTAACTGAAAAACAGCATTTTATTAGATGTGTGTGTTCAATGTTTACATTGAAACGTTTGAACAAGTACATTAGAATATTAATTTGACAGTTTCCCTTTGTCATTAGGATTTCCACAAACAGCTGTTGAGAAGAGGGAACAGTTTTCTGATGACTACCGAGAGCAGTACAAGATAACATATAGAGATAACGTGAACACAGAAACATTCATTCATCACGACTCACACCCAGCTCCAGTAGCCGTCAGGGCAGACAGAACCAGTGTGTCTGTGTCATATTGATAAATCTATCACCCGCTGGCCCGAGCCCCAGGGACCATACAGCGCGTGCATAGTTGGAGCATATTGTCAGCCCAGTTTGACACCGCCACTTGGATCTTAATCCTTTTCTTCACACCACCCATGGTCAACTTTAATTAATACCATGGCCCCAGGACCTGGCTAGGCCCGGTATTTATCATTTTCTCCCAATCTGGGAGATGCATTTTCTTTTTGTACTTTCACACATTTTGTCAGACATTCTCGAATCCTATTTCACGACAGGAAAGTCTCCACTGAAAGTGCCTAGATTCAGCTTTAATCAAATTCGACAAGCTTCCTTTTGAATGTTTTCAGAATTTAAATCCTCTGAATATTCCTCCTGTGGCAGTTCAGTTAGCTAACACTTCAGTTAGCTAACAGGCCACGGTTCAGCAGGCTTGGCATCTAGGCTTGCCAGCTGTAAATAAACTCAGGAAAAACATCTTGGATCTTTTACGACTAACACTTAGTTAAATGCTAAAACCTCATTTTCGTTGACCATGAGGCCTGCTAGGAGGGTTCAGAACATTGCTGACAGACGCCTGCTTCAGTTCACGCCTGATAAGGACTTTCGCACGTCTTTCATCTGAGGCAGTCCAGACCTCTTCCTGGTTCAATAAAGACAACACAGGAAGTGAAGGATTCGGAGTTGTTGCCCGTGAAACAATAAGGAGGGAGTAAATCAGCCACCGACAGCAGCTCCTTGGAGGATCATGGGAAACTGCTCGGCCTGTCGGATCTCTAATCACGCGTGTATCATACATGCATCATACGACATGCCTGCGTCCGTACGGTACACGCCAGACGTATGTTGGTCTTATCAGTGAAACTAAACGTTACGATACGTAACTCCTGTCACTCGTGTCCGTTCGCATACTTCACTGCTGACCGTAGGCGGTGACGTGAGACCAGATGTGTGTAGAGAGAAACCGTGTAGAGGTAAATTATGGTGGTGCGACGGAAAGAACAAATGCCAGAGAAAAATAAATAAAAGCGGGTTGCCATGGAAACAAAGGTGTGTACGCACTGACCCCCCCCCCACCCTCAGTGTTACAGAAACCAGGAAACAAAAGAATGTGAAGTGGTAGAACTGTAGAACTCCCCCCCCATTTAAACACTGCTGCTTGTACATGGATGTTGCTGACACATTAAGGCGCTTTACATTTGCACAATTCCTGGGTTTCAGTCACGTGACTTTTTTGTTGCGGCCGCCATCTTGAAGACGAATTCGAACCTCTCCTCGGGTGTCCTCAGTGAGAATGGATGGTACTGTCCGGTGGGGGGGGGGAAACGGCGTTAGTTTTTTGGTGAGAAATGGTGACCTCTGTGGTACTGGCTCTGTGATGAATCAAAATCAGAAAACATGGGTCCAGGTTAGTGTGAAGAGATGACATAACTACCCCAAACTATCGTGCAAAGTTTGAACTCCTTTGTGGGGGCCCCTCATAAATACATACTGTACATTCGTAACATGGTATTCCCTGCTCTCGTCTACTCCCAACCACAATGTTGTCCGATAAGATAAGGTGACACATCATTAATCTGCTGGGAGAGTATTTGGGTGTTAGGGTAGCCATAGAAACAGGCGAAAGATCGAGAAAATAAGTTAACGAATGAGGCGGGGAAAAAGCGTTATTTTTGGGAAAGACTCTATCGCCATGACACCCAACTCTGTCGTATTCCCAGTATGTATCGTGAACGCGTCGACACAACACCAACGACCCCTGGCTATTTTCGCTCCCCCAAACAGACGTATAAATTAGTCAGTGTTCTTTTGTGACCTGTTCTCCGATACCGTAAGAAAGAGAGTCTCATCGCGGTCTCGTGGGATGGAGAGGTTGTGGACGACATCAGACACCTGACTGAGGTCAGTCCTGCTAAAGGGAAATGTATCACGCTCGCAAATACCATAAAGCAGAGTCGCCCTCACACTTTAAGGTTTTTGAGTTGCGATTGATCCTCCCGAGGGGACCCGCAAGGTTTAAACTGCCGAATATTGTCAAGAAGACTTGGACCAGAACAACCAAGTTCATATTCTTGTGTTTCCCAATACTTTTTTTTGCGAATGGAGCAACAGCCATAAACGAATTGGCTGAATATTCTGCTTGGGTAACGTTTTTTCTCTACTGCTGTCGGTTTGAAAGCAGTATTATTTAGGGGTACTGGTATTCTTCAGCCTGTGGGCTTTATTACATGGGGTCATCCATATCATTAAACTCAATTACTAAAACAACACGGCCTACTAATTCGAAATTTGCATTAATAGATAATATGCTTGCGTTTTATGAAGCTTGCCGTTAAATTGTTCTGTATAATGTTGCTAAGGATTCTGTAATGAGAGACAGAGAGAGAGGGAGAGAGAGAGATTACACATAAAAGGCTGTATTGAGTGTCATAATGTGCAATATAATTGCAATGTCTTGGAATGAAAAAAAGATTCCTTTGGAAGCCAGATCACATATTCAGTCACGGTCCGCACGCTATGCCGAATCCCTTCTCTCATCTCCACACAAAGACGTTTCTTCCACTAACGAGCAAACAGCGCAGCCTGTTTGGTCTCTTGGTCATCAGACTGCCAACGGAGCATCGCAGCGCGTGTCACATTCCGTGCTCGGCCTTCTGGGTAGAGAGTTCTCAGCCCCTCGACCGTTCCGCGCTCCACCGCTGCGTCTGTGAGGTCACAGACGAGTCACAATCTGTTGGGCGACGTTCCGAAGGGCAGAAACAGACGTCAGAGAGGGTTGTGTCATCTGGCCGTGTGGCAGTTAAGGAAAAAACCTTCTACTCTCTTCACTCTGCCTGGCCGGAGCTGGACGAACCGAGCCAAGTTGGCCGTGCCTGGTCAGGCCCTGGCAAGGACGGGAGCACTGAACGACGCCGACAGCGACTCCCCAGCCAAAACCCAGGGGAGAGCGATTTGTTCCGGGGGGGAATTGAAAACAGGCCGTTGTTGATGTGTTTGAGACGGAGAGGTGTTTCTGGACAAGTCGGCCCTTTCTCCATTAGCACGCTCTGTGTGGTCTCTCGCCGGAGCCGAGGTCGTTGGGATGTGAAAGGATAAAAAAATTGGCGGACGAACATCAGCGGAGAGCACAGCCGATGCGTGAAACTAAGCGGGTGTTCCACGTCTTCATCAGTTCAGCCAGCGACCAACCGGTTCACTCTGCACTAGCTTCAGTTTTTAATACACACACACGCTCACCCTCAAACTGAGTAGTCTATCTCCCTTGACTCTAGGGCCTGATCTGAGCTCTTGTTTGTAGAGGAAGGGGTTAAGAACACCACCCCCCCCTCCCCCCCTTCCCTCTCCGCCACAGGAGGTGATTAAAACAGATGGAGTGGATGAGTAGATTGGCGGAGGAGAGGAAGGAGGGAGGGAGGGAGGGGGGTGAGGTGATGATGGTGTATGAGGATCACGATGATGGCACTGCATTATGCATCCTGGGGGATGTGGGGGGGACCGGAGGGTTGGGGTTAGGGGCCGGGGGGGTGTGGTGGTGTGGGGGGGGGTTAGGGGCCGGGGTGGCAGGCGGGCGGAGAACCAGCGACTCTCCGCTACCTCCCGGTGTCATGAGCAGCGCGCTCGGTGGGCCTGTTGCCATGGCAGCGGCGGGGGGCGATGGGGCGAGCTGCGCTCATTTGCAAATATTACCCGTGGCCCTACGAGAGCGGGGCAGGATTTTTGACACGCCAGACAAAAGGCTGGCGCTGTGTACTGAGGGGCTGCGGGCGACGAGAAGCTGTGAAGAACTGAGTGGCTAGCATGCAAACCTTCTGGTTGAAAGCAATCGGATCCGGTCGGACCTGCGTACGTGTGCTGTACGCTTTTGTTTTCTCCGCGCGATAACGTCTGAATGACGAGACATTCCTCCTCACAAGCACATGAATGTAATTTCTCATTCCGTCCGACATGTTGTGTTTATCGGTTGCTTTCAGTACAGAATGAGAATAACGAACTTGACTTGTCAGAAACTGTCGAGGTCAAAGTTTTGTGCGTGTGGACGGGGCGAGGGTGTGGTGTTTGGAGAGGGGGCTCTTACGCATGGATGTGCATGGATGTGCATGGATGTGCATGGATGTATGGAGTACCAGACAGCCAATATACCAGTCATCCAGATGAGAGAGGGAGAGAGAAAGGGAGAGACGGTGAACTAATGAAAACACCAAAGGTAGTAGGATGACATTTTGAGATGTGTGAAAGAGGGTTCCGTGACATTTAAAGTAAAGCCCTGAAGGCAGATTGTGAGGCAAGGTCTGAAAGGAGTCTGGTTGATATTACAGAACAAGAAGTAGAAAAGCTGTTGCTCCATGACCTACGAAGGCTGTCCTGACTGCCGATTGGCCACAAAGTTGTTTGGACGGATTAGACGACAACTGGAGGGAATGCTATGTTTTCACCTTGTTCTCGCACAGATCATTTTAAATTATCTCAGAAGATTTCTTTGTTTTGTCAAAATATATGGATCCACAGCAGGCTCAGCATTGTGTGGAAATATTTTTTTTCTTCTTCTTACTTTTCTACTCTCTTTACTTTCTTGACTACTTTCTAGCGTCATACAATGCCATGATGGAGGGAGAGAAGGAGGGAAAGATAGATGGATGAAAGAAAGAAAGCGAAAGAGGAATGGATGGAAGGATTCAGTTGGCAGTTGGACCCAGACATAACTTCAGCCTAACACCAGAGGTGTGTCACGGAGAGATTATCCCAGGCATGCTATGGGGAGGAGCGTAAGCCTTCGGGAACAGAGCACCAGGGGGTTTCGAACCTTTGATGTTGCTTCCAAACGAGCCGCCTGCATCACCCATGTTCAGATAATCACGTAACAGCCGTGTGATGAGGTTCGTCTGAGGGGAGATACACATGACAGATGTTTTACCTCTAATCCCTTTGTGCGTTTTCACCAGGGTGTCATTCTGGGTTCATGTAAGACGCATGACCGACACTCGCTCACTGCCCTGGACTACACTTGTTGTTTTTGGGCTGAAATGGGAACCAGCCGTGATAATGAAGTCATGTGAAATGCCATTTAAAAGGTTTTAATTTAGCAAATGCTTTTATGGTAAGTGGTGTATGGAGGTGGGCAGGGGTGAGGGGAGGTGGAGCGGGGGTGGAGCGGGGGTGGAGCGGGGGTAAGGAGGGGAGGTGGAGGGGGCTTGAACCTGGGATCCTTCTGATCTACTGTCCAACACTGAACCATCTCCATCCTCACTGACAGACATCGTGAAACGATTTCGGGATGTTGAGGACAGTTAACGTCTTCTGTTGTCACGGTTCAAGATCCAGGGCTGAGGATGTCTCAGGGGTTACATCAGCCCGACTTCAGTAGCGATTACAACCAGCAGTTTGTCTTCATTCTCCGTCCACATCGAAACGGAGGGAATGATGGGAGATGGCGAGCAATAACTAGTTTCTCCGTCTCCGTCCTCGCGTCCTTCCGTGTCCCTGACGGATGGGTGATAACGCGTCGGAGACGGAGCGTCCTCACCTCTGGGGCGCCGAGTCGCGCTTTTATTGTGTCATAAGTCATGTCTGCCTTGTGGAGGGAAACGGCTAAGACACGATTTAACCCGACACACACACACACACACACACACACACACACACACACACAGTCACACACACACACACAGTCACAGTCACACCGACACACACAGTCACACACACACACACACACACACACACACAGTCACACACACACACACAGTCACACACACACACACACACACACACAGTCACACACACACACACAGTCACACACACACACACACACACATGTGGACACTCCCAGGCCTCAATATAGATCTACTCACACACACACACACAGTCCACACACACACACACACAGTCATACACACACACACACATGTGGACACTCTCTAAATGAATTGACGCTTTTCCCTGTTTGCCCAGAGAGAGAGAAAGAGAGAGTCAGGGACATGGAAGAGTACATGCTCTGCTGGGGTTGGATTCTGTATGGGTGGAGAAGAGGAGGAGGAGGGGAGGGGAGGGGAGGGGAGGGGAGGAGGGGAGAGGAGAGGAGAGGAGAGTGAGACGGGAGAGGAGAGGGAGAGGAGAGGAGTAGGGCGAGTCGTGCGAGGATCGATGTGCGAGGGTCGTACGGGAGTGGGATCTGAGGGTGAGCGTAGGGGTGTTTAGGGGTAGTGAGGGGAAGTGGTGGAGAGAGAGCCTTCTCAATCCTCCTGCAGGAGCCCCGTAAACCCATTTCAAGGTCCCCTGGACTCAGAACACCACAAGCTGTCATGTCATGTGCTGCCGTACGGTCCGGTGGACTTGTGTTGACTGGAGCCACGGCCAGATGACACACAGACAGACAGGCTGAGGCAGGAGATAACTGACACAAAGACACACCACACACACAGGCGCACACACCACACCACACCACACACACCACACACACAGGCACACACACACCACAGCACACACACACACACACACACCACACCACACAGCACACACACACACCACACACACACCACCCACACACCACACACACAGCGCACACACAAATAAACAAGGAAAGATGTATACACCTGCTAGATACAAGCTTGGTAACACATCCACAAACCAACATGCAGACAGAACACTCGTACTGTACAACACACATACGTTTCTTTCTTTCGCTAAGCACCCTCTTTCGATTCTTTCACAGAAAAACCAGGAGTTTGGTTTATCGAGCAACGACTGATACGGCCACCATAGTTTTAATCCCTCGCATTTACATTTGAAGGAACGCTAACTGAGATCTCTCCGTACTCACACCTTAAGAGTAGAGGAGACCGGGGATGTAAGTAACACGGGGTTAGTGTTACAATCATCCCCGGTCTCCCCTACAAGTTACACCTGGTTGTTACCACGACTTCGAGCAAGGAGGCTGCTTGTGTGTGAACCTGCTGGGGGCGTTCCGACCCTGCAGAGGAACATCAATAGGATTACCTCAGGTTTACCATCCCCGTTTCCCCTGGGACACCATTACCACTGATCCTTCCCACAACACAACCATTTCTAATTACCATTCACCATATCCTGGATCATCTGCGTTTGGTGGAGGGGGGGGGGAGTGGCACATACATATAAATTCATGTTAATGAATCGAAATGAAATTAGCCCACAGCTTCAGACAGGGCGGAGAGTTTGAATGCTGGATCAGCAGTTGGGCGGGGCGGGGCGGTGGAACGCTGAGAACACAGTTGCCCACGGTGACATGGCTCTGAAGGATTCAGGGCTCTAGAGGGATGTTTTGTGTGTGTGTGTTTGTGATTAAGAAAAAAGGAGAAACGTGATCTTTGCTGCAAGGTTTGTTGTAGAAACTCTCAAGTGGCTTCCTGAAGAACTAGCCTACTGTACACTACAGGTAATCTAATGGTCTCATCTCTGATGATGAGAAGGCCTAGAGAGGTCAGGTGACCCTAATTGACACCACACACACCACACACACACAAAGAGACTTGATTGTCCATTAAAGATTTACCATTTCCACCAACCTTTCCAGTTGAAGCTGTATGTCTAGGCTACAACATGACAGAGTAGCCTACACATTGAACAATCCCCTGGACCGCCAGAAATCCTTTTTCTTCTCTTTCCTGTAATCTGCAATCACTCTTCAACAAGATGATTTTGCCCTTATGATAAGTTGATGAAAAATATACTCTCCTTCAGGGACGAAATTACATGTTGTGTGTTCAGATGAAGAAAGGTAATATGATCTGATTATCGAGCCTATACACCGAACCTGCAAGTGCTAGATCTCAAATGAACGTTAATCGCCGCTCTATTGGATTTCCCTCAAATGCGCGCCATTAATCCTCTCGTGCAATCTTTTGTGATGAAACAACGGAGCTCTATCCGCTATAATTAACTCCCGTTTTGAACTTGCGTATCGAGTGCCGGGATCGAGAGAAATTACACCCGACTACAGCGAGTGTTTAATAGACCTGGGAGAGCCAATTAAAGCTGAGAACCTTTTCATTACTTTTCCTTTTCATGTCCACTATTACTTTAGTCTTATTAAGGGCACTTCTCTGGAGCCTGCGATAGCTTGGGTTTAGTCGAACCTTTCCAGCCCTGAGAATGATTCAGCTTAGTTTGGCCTGAGAGGATGGAGGGAGAGAGAAAGGGAGAGAGGCTGAGAGAAAGGGAGAGAGGCTGAGATAGACAGGGACAGAGTGGGAGAGAGTCAGAGGGATTTGAAGAGAGAAAAGAAGTGAGAGAGAAAATAAAGAGATTTGTAGAGAAGGAAGACCTGTATTTGGCTTGTTGCCTAGCCAACAGCGATTTAACTTGCTTCAGGTTATGTTGAGAGTGAAAAAAAGATCACAGGAGGCATCCAAACCTTCACTTAATAATAACCTCTCCATTAGCCTTCTCAGAGTCACAGACTTTAGGGCAAAACAGTCATGTGAAAATATCTGTATTTACACTTGACAACTACATACAGGCTGCTCCAGTTGTTCAGTCTCTGCCATTAGTCCTGGTACATCCCATAATGTACCAGAATTGTTGTCAGGGTGATGTAATGTTTTTGTTTACAGATTCTGTGGATGAGCAATGACTTCCTATCATCTGGCTTGACAATTATTCACACAGTGCCCAGGAGAGCAAATCATGTTCTCTCACTCCATACCTCTATCTCTCTCTCTCTCTCTCTCACTCCATACCTCTATCCATCTCTCTCTCTCTCTCACTCCATACCTCTATCCATCTCTCTCTCTCTCTCTCACTCCATACCTCTATCCACCTCTCTCATTCCATACCTCCATCTATCTATCTCTCTCACTCCATACCTCTATCTCTCTCTCCTCTCTCTCACACTCCATACCTCTATCTATCCATCTCTCTCTCTCTCTCTCTCTCTCTGTCTCAGTCCATACCTCTCTCTCTCTCACACACTCCATACCTCTATCCATCTCTCTCTCTCTCACTCTCTATCTCTCTTCTCTCCTCCTCCTCTCTCTCTCACTCCTCTCATCCTCTCTCTCTCTCTCTGTCTCTCTCTCTCTATCTCACTTAGGGTAGGGAGACTTAGAGGATAACAACAGATCATGTTAAACTTTAGACTGTAGCTTTTTCGGGTATAGTAGCCTACAGGACTGTTTGCAAGGGGTTAAAATCCTGGGTAAGATTCAACAGGCCTGAACACAAGAGATCTCTCCTGTTCTCTGAACTGTAGCCTAGATGACCGATACAAAACGAAGCTAGGCCTACTGTTTCATATCTCGATATGTAACTGATCTGCCCTCTGCTATTTTAAAACACCGTGAGTCTTTAGCCTGTCCTAAGGGTGGGTTTGGGGTGGGAAGTTCGCCCTCCTGTTCGGGCGAAATGGGGCAGATGTACGGGGAGTGGGGTCAGACAAAAGGCTGGCAAGCGCATTGGAGCGAATTGTTAAATATGCAGTCGCTCCGTCTTGCGTATTTCGCGGCACCCCCTAATCAAAAATGTGGCAGGCGTCAAGAGTAATTGATGCATAGCTAATGACTGTGTGATTAATAGCCCTGGTTCGCAGTCAGGCTCTGCTTCGGCAGCGGCTGATGCAAAGACGGGGGAGCGAGTGAAACCGAGGACCTCTCCCAGTATTCGAGAATGGTTCGAGGTCGTTGAACATCACCCGTCGCCGTTGATGTAAAAACCATCTAATTAGAGAGAAAGGCTGGGAGCTGGTGTTTGATAAGTGGCTGGTGTTAATTAAGTTTGTCCAGGCAGACGGAGGTTCGCTCCTAGGAGCAGAAGTGTGAAGGACGAGAGGGATTTGTTGGTGCGCGGTAGTCTGCAAGCAGCACTCCCCATTGGCTAAAGGGCTTCCATGGCGACCGTGTAGACTTGAACTTGCCCGTTGATTGGAGTACAGAAGGGAAAGGTGAGGTGAAATGGGATTCTGGGTGTTTTTAAACATTGCTGGTGTGTTGATAATGAATATCAACATTGTTAGCTAGTGTGAACAGTTCATGTTACTAGTTGGTTATTGAATTGCGGTTCTACGCTCCGTGACTATATATAAAAAAAGTAATAATGAAACAACTTATTGAAATGTCAAAAAGAAAATAACATAAAAACAGTATACTTAAAAATCCAGCATTATCTCGCGTATTCTCTTTGTCCTCCAACAACCGAATCAACAATGTTTCATATTAAGGACAGAATCAGGTATTGTGTGAGCTGGGGTATTTTGAGCCAAGATGCGATGTGATCCCCCAGTGTCAGTGAATCCCCATGATGGAGGCAGCATTACATCAGGCCATTATCCCACATTGTGTGCTTGCATCAGACAGAACATCTAGGGAGACCACAGAGGCATTGCCCTCCCCCCCTCCCCCTTCTCCCCCCTCTTCCCCCCTCCTCCCCAAAGAAGGCCTGGGAGAATAGACACCGTAATATTAGCTGCCGAAAGGACACCTGGAGGAGAAAACAGTTTGGCACAGAATGGTCTGGATTGCGAAACCTTTAGCTTTGTCTACTTTGAGTGAAACTTTTACTTTAGCAGAGAGGATGGAGGAACATGTGTAGTGTTATAACAAAAGCAAACATTTGTTATTGTCCTTGCTGCTGACATGTTGAAGATGCTATTCTGTCAATATCAAGTGCACCTGTACACTGTTCAAATACAGCGTGTGAGAGAGTGTGTGTGTGTCTGTGGAAAGAAAGGCCACATTTGATTATCTATTTTTTTCTCTGCCTGGCTGTTAGTTGATTCAGTGTGTTGTGTGTTGCTGGCCTGGGTCATCTATGTCTGTCACACGTCACACACACACTCACACACACATCACACACACACACACCACACACACCACACACACACACATCACACACACATCACACACACACACACACACACACACACACACCCACCCTCCGTCTGCTCACTTGCTGTTGCTATCATCTGCCAGTGCTAACGCACACCACTCCAGCCCTCAGGGAGCATCTGTCAGACAGGCCCTTTCACTCACCCTCCTCACCCAGCACACTGCCTGACCTGTCTCCCTGTACATGTCTAATGGAGCCCTTCTACCTCCTACTCTCTCTCTCTATCTGTATCTCTCTGCCCTCTCTCTCTCATCTGTCTACCCCCTCTGCCCTCTCTCTCTCATCTGTCTACCCCTCTCTGCCCTCTCTCTCTCTCATCTGTCTACCCCTCTCTGCCCCTCTCTCTCATCTGTCTCCCCTCTCTGCCCTCTCTCTCTCATCTGTCTACCCCTCTCTGCCCTCTCTCTCTCATCTGTCTACCCCCTCTCTCATCTGTCTACCCCTCTCTCTCTCATCTGTCTACCCCTCTCTGCCCTCTCTCTCATCTGTCTACCCCTCTCTGCCCTCTGTCTCTTTGTCTGTATCTCTCTGCCCTCTCTCTCTCCCCCACCCCTCACCTCTCTCTCCTCTCCCCTCCCCTTTTTCACCTATGTGTCCATCCAGGCTTGTCAGTTTAAATGATTATGTCCAGCCTCTGTGTGTCTCTGTGTCAGTCAGGGCCCTGTCATCTATCATCGCGTCCCCGTCGCCCCCTCCTTCTCCCGTCAGTCTAACCCCGACGTCTAAGTGAAGAAATATCACCAAAATACAACAACGCAGAGAGATAGAGAGAGAGGAGAGAGAGATAGATAGATAAATACTTTATTTATCCCGTGACGGAAATTCAGGTGTCCCTCACAGCTCCCCCAACATGTAGCTAGCCACAGACAACACGATACAACACAAACAGAGAGAGAGAGAGAGAGCGAGAGAGAGAGGTCCTCCTTCTCTAGAGGAAATGAATTATCTCTCAAAGGGAACTCAGGCCATGCGTACGATGGGCCGCGAGGGAATTTCAAGGAAATCCACTTTTCTATCAAAATCTCCATTCGTTTTCTCGCAATGATACAGCTTCTCGATAACTCTGATTCAAGGCATGTAAAATCAATTGAAAAACCATCTTCTCCAAGGGGTTGAAATAAAAGACGTCGTCCTTATCAAATACCGGTGTCCAGCCTGTGTCTTTTCTGACATCATTTGTTCTGATGGAATGGCTTTCACTGGCCGCTGATCCATAAATCCTGCACCAGCTGAGCGTCAGGTATCCACGCCCCCTTTACACACACACACACCACACACACACACACACCACACACACACACACACACACCACACGTGTGCTCACTCACACATGCATAGACAGACACACACTTACGCACACAGTCACACACATACAGCACACACACACGGGCTCACCACACAGTTACAGACACACACTTACGCACACAGTCACATGATCAGCACACACACAGGCACACACACAGTTACACACACAGTCACACAGACAGGCACACACACACAGTTACACACACAGTCACACACACAGGCACACACACACAGTTACACACACAGTCACACAGACAGGCACACACACACAGTTACACACACAGTCACACAGACAGGCACACACACACAGTTACACACACAGTCACACAGACAGGCACACACACAGTTACACACACAGGCACACATATTACACACATACGCAAATGTTTGCCGTGATAATGAACTCGGGGGCTCTGTTACCAAGCCTACTGCAGTCATCTCCTAGAGATGGTTCTGGATGGCTGTGATCATGACGATGACTGTTCTAAGTATTCCTTTATGATAGTCACTGAGGTACCCTTGTGTTGTATAAGCCTGCTGAATCTATACACAAAATCAATGTTTAATCACAGCCACACCACAAAGTGCTTCTCTTTCTCTCACCACTGGAACATCCCGGAAACTGAAAAAACAGTTGGAATATGAACGGTAATCAGAGTACGGACGAAAACAATCGTTTTCACTGTTCTGTTTTTCCTTGACAAAACTCCAAGGTGTGCTAGCATATTTCCTACTGTAGGACCTTTAGCCACACATCCCTCAACACATTCTCGAGGGCCTGAGGTTGGAGTGGGTACCACTCTGCCAAGCTCTCCACGCGGTCCTGGATGCAGGTTCGAGTCCAGCGCTGGTCTGGATCCTGGGTTTACCTGAGGGAGAGAGATGAGTTATGGGTCCCGCCGGCGCCATCACACCAAGCGACTGGATGGGATCTGGTCCATGAGAAGATAAGAGAGCTATATTTAAATAGGTGTGATACCATCAACACTCTCTCCTAGCTGGTATAATCATCCTCTGGTTTCCTGCTCACGGAACGTGCTGTGCAATATACGAGCACGCTAGCGTATGTGCCTTTAAGTATTTCAGAACTCCTGTGACATTTACTTGACATTTATATCCACTTTCATATTGTTTACATACATGAAGGAGATTAGTTGCACGCCGAAACCTTACCCTATCAAAATTCACGAGGTTATTTTCAGGGTTAAATTCACATCAACGTCTCACTGAGTGTTTTTGTAGATATATACATTCTAGCTGCTCCTTCCTGTTAGCTTCCTGAACAATTGGCTTTGATTTCCTGTCTTTTAGACAATTATAACGAAATGTTTCCTTTTACTGCACCGACCTGACAGGATGACACATCCATTAGCTGTAGAGTTATGACAGTGACAAGACAGCTGCAAATAGAAGGCCTGTCGCTGGGTCAAAATAGTGACTGTTCTATCTGCTGCACGCAAGACTACTGGAAATGACTCCTCTTTGACTGGCAGACGACAAACTCTGTCTCCTAAGACCTTGTAACCTTCTAAGTACCGACATGATTTACGTTATTAATTTAAATGTAATAACTAATGTTATTTAATCTTAATATGATGGCGCAGACAATAAACGGTTGTTCTACACTGGCACAGTGTATCACAGTGTTGTCAGGATCTACTTTCCTTAGCTTTTGAGTTGAGAATCTTGGCGACCACACTGGATGCATCCAATACATTAGCTGAACGCCACGCTAATCAGGTTAGCGATACCCACAGACATCTGGTAAACACTTCAACTGGAACCATGCTAATGAACCATGGCAAACGATCTCGACTGATTGACTAGTAGCCTTAGGGGGAGGGTATTGTGTCTGGGTGTGTGGTTTTGTATGTGTGTGCGTGTGGTTCTGTGTGTAACGTGTGGTTCTGTGTGTGTGTGTGTGTGTGTGTGTGTGTGTGTGTGTGTGTGTGTGTGTGTGTGTGTGTAAAGGCTCAGAGTGTGACAAACTAACATTAGAAGTCACCTGTTGATACGGGACCGTCGAAGTTACGACGTTGCCGTGGCAACTGGAGTTGATCGTTTTGCTTTTCGGAGCGATAATGCGGCTAGCTCTAGCGTGCTAGCAGAGTAGCGGGTGTTCGTGGTGTGTGTGGGGAGGATTGGACGGTTTTCCGAGGTGGTATATAGCGGCGCAGAGGGTGTCACGGATTAGTGCCTCGCTTGAATAGTGAACAGCGCAGGCATGCTGATATTCCCCTGTTGGAAACCCCTCATATTTTTCTGAGCAGTTACCTAGGAAACCGGGGAGAGCGAGAGAGTGTGCCCCTAATGTCATGCGGACTATGAGACAGATTCGCTCCAGAGTGAGCAGAGGGACTGTACATGGACATATCTAGTTCACTGTTGGAGAATTATTACCGACTGGTGTGTGGATTTAATTAAGACACTTCAGTTGTGATTTTGCAATGGTTGTGATAAGAAAAATATTTATAATGTAGGCTATTAAGCCCAGGCTAAAAGCGAAACCTCCGGGACCATTGTAAATCCCCTTAGGATACTAATGTAACCGACGTTATGTTATCCATTGGAGATCTGTTACATCTGGTTTTGGCACAAAAATAGCTAACACTTACAAATATTTATACATTTGAGTCTTAAAAGAGGATTTGGGGTAAATAGGATAAAGTAGCCTACTTAGCCTGGCTTTGTCATTTAATAATTAATCTGCCATTACGCTCATTACGAAAAGTGTCCTTGAGAAGTCGACATACTCTTAAAAGCGACTGTGCCTCGTAGTCCATTATTCGATTCTCGAATGTTTTGAAAAAAAAGTGAAAAAAACAGCTTCGGGAATCACTCAGGACTTGGAAGAGTTCCATAATGAGAGAAGTATCCGCGTCTCACCGGCTCTCACCCCGTCACGCTGCGCGTCGGACAATAAATCAATAGAGGATCAGTGGGGACGACATCTGTGGGAAAGACAGCAAAAAAGAACCTTTAGGCTACGAAAGAGGAATGTCAGGTAGAATGTGAGTGTGTGTGTGTGTGTTAAAAAGCGTGTAGGCCTATGTCTGTGTGTTTGCTGTTGACAATTTTCATGTTGGTGTATAATATGTGCATAGTATGTGTCTGTGTGGATGTTTCCTGTGTGTGTGTGTGTGTGCCAACCCGGGTGTGTGTGAAAGTTCGGCTGGATTTCGGTGGGGTGGGGGGGGGGTGGCAGAGAGGTGGGTTCTTCATTCATAATGTATCAAGGAGAGTGCTCGTAAAGCATTACCAGGCTGATTGTCTCCCAGACGGTCGTCTGGCGTGGGTCCCAGACCAGCCCTGGGCAGCCCTGCCCACCGACGGCCTCGCCAAAGCACTCCTGTTCAAATATTGATCCAATGCCTTTGGCTTCGGTTCAGCCTCACTTACACTTTCAGATTCACTCACTGCTCAGAACAACAAAGGCGAAGAATGACCTCAATCCTGACCCGCGGGAAGGAGTGATGAGCTCAGGTCGTGGTCTATACACCCTGAGAGAACTCCAGCCACGACAATATTTTATTTTTGTTAACGGGTCAGTATGTTGTTGTTTTTTTAGCCTTCGTTTATTTTTCCTACAGTCGTCCATATTGATTGATTTATTATGCTGTCTGGCCCTGATAATCAATAACACAAGGACTGTCTTGTGGAGGCGATGTCCCTGAAGACTTACTGAGTAAGTAAGCACACACTGTTTAACCCCATGGAGTCTTTTGTTCTGATGCTGAAAACGGTCTGGAGGATACCATCAAAAATGTCTGTCTACTCCCGGAAATCCACTCTCCTGTGGCTTCTGAACCCCTCAGTCTTCATTCTCCGTTAATATCCTTTCCCCAAACTCGTCTTCCTCCATCTCTTTCTGTCGTCTCGTGTTCCTTCCACGCCTCATAAAAATCGATTTTGTCCCACCTCACCCCCGCCATCCAATCAAATCCTGATATTCCCATTTCCCTCCCTCACCCTCACAGCACCCTCCCTCCCTCCCTCCCTCCCTCCCCATCCCTCCCTCCCTCCCTCCCTCCCTCCCTCCCTCCCTCCCTCCCTCCCTCCCTCCCTCCCTCCCTCCCTCCCTCCCTGCCTCCCTCCCTCACTGCCACACCTCATCCTAACCACGGCGTTGGTTCGGACCTGAGGTCAACCGTTCCCCAACCCTAACCCTAATTTTGGTTGAATTCAGGGTTAGCTGTAGCCCGGCCGACTGGGTTATGGCTCTTGCCCATGCTGGCCCTGCCTCCCTCCCTCCATCCATCTCTCCCGTACTCAGCTTCCCCCCTACACCCATGGCCAGTGGAGGGAGGAGAGTGAAGAGGCCTTCTCAAGGAACAAATGTGCTCCTTCACCCCCCAGTGAACGCCCCCAGCCCAGGACCCAATGGGGCCTGCGGAGCAGAGAAGACAACCTCCAACCCCTCCCAGGCCAGCCGTGGCCGTAGAGCGGATTAAACCGCCGCACCGTGACACCGGGGCTTGAGCTCCGAGTGAGGAGGAGGTGGGGCGGGCGAACAAGAACGAAACATGCTGTTGGCGCGGAACGGTCCCTCGCTATGATTTAGAAACTAGCGGGGCTCAATTACTGTCATTTATAACCTTAATGGGAACTTGGTGGGGAAGCTGGGGGAGGAGAGAGGACGGTCCCTGGGGAGGAGAGAGGACGGTCCCTGGGGAGGAGAGAGGACGGTCCCTGGGGAGGAGAGAGGACAGTCCCTGGGGAGGAGAGAGGACGGTCCCTGGGGAGGAGAGAGGACGGTCCCTGGGGATGAGAGGGGACGGTCCCTGGGGGGGGAGAGAGGATGGTCCCTGGGGATGAGAGAGGATGGTCCCTGGGGAGGAGAGAGGACGGTCCCTGGGGAGGAGAGAGGACGGTCCCTGGGGGGGGAGAGAGGACGGTCCCTGGGGGGGGAGAGAGGACGGTCCCTGGGGAGGAGAGAGGACGGTCCCTGGGGAGGAGAGAGGACGGTCCCTGGGGGGGAGAGAGGACGGTCCCTGGGGGGGAGAGAGGACGGTCCCTGGGGAGGAGAGAGGACGGTCCCTGGGGGGGAGAGAGGACGGTCCCTGGGGAGGAGAGAGGACGGTCCCTGGGGGAGGAGAGAGGACGGTCCCTGGGGGAGGAGAGAGGACGGTCCCTGGGGGAGGAGAGAGGACGGTCCCTGGGGGAGGAGAGAGGACGGTCCCTGGGGGAGGAGAGAGGACGGTCCCTGGGGATGAGAGGGGACGGTCCCTGGGGGGGAGAGAGGATGGTCCTTGGGGATGAGAGAGGATGGTCCCTGGGGAGGAGAGAGGACGGTCCCTGGGGAGGAGAGAGGACGGTCCCTGGGGGGGAGAGAGGACGGTCCCTGGGGGAGGAGAGAGGACGGTCCCTGGGGGAGGAGAGAGGACGGTCCCTGGGGAGGAGAGAGGACGGTCCCTGGGGATGAGAGAGGACGGTCCCTGGGGAGGAGAGAGGACGGTCCCTGGGGGGGAGAGAGGACGGTCCCTGGGGATGAGAGAGGACGGTCCCTGGGGATGAGAGAGGACGGTCCCTGGGGGGGAGAGAGGACGGTCCCTGGGGGAGGAGAGAGGACGGTCCCTGGGGATGAGAGAGGACGGTCCCTGGGGAGGAGAGAGGACGGTCCCTGGGGAGGAGAGAGGACGGTCCCTGGGGGGGAGAGAGGACGGTCCCTGGGGGAGGAGAGAGGACGGTCCCTGGGGAGGAGAGAGGACGGTCCCTGGGGGAGGAGAGAGGACGGTCCCTGGGGGAGGAGAGAGGACGGTCCCTGGGGGAGGAGAGAGGACGGTCCCTGGGGAGGAGAGAGGACGGTCCCTGGGGAGGAGAGAGGACGGTCCCTGGGGATGAGAGGGGACAGTCCTTGGGGACGCGCGTTAAGAAGATCCGGTCGAGGATCTTTTTGAACCTGTATTTGAATGTTCTTTTTATTCAGGTTAATGTATGCGTTGTGGATTGCTACGTTTACGCTAGACGGCTCCTATAGATCCCGAAGCATGGGAAAGTAGTCTATTGTCCAATCAGATTCTCCTCTGGGGCGTACAGTCTGTGATCTCCTTCCATGTGATGCCTTTCGAGAACGAACGAGCGTTTATGTGTGAAAACGGTTTCATCTCAACCTTAACATATGCTGCATCTAGTAAATCTGCATTTCAAACCAGCTGGGGTTTAAGATTTAGATCCCAGTGACAAAGGCAGCATTAAATCTTCCTCCGCTCCCCCTCTCTCTCTCTCTCTCTCTCTCTCTCTCTCTCTCTCTCTCTCTGCCTCTCTCTCTCTCTCTCTCTCTCTCTGCCTCTCTCCCTCCCTCCATGTTTAGGGCAGGACTTCAGCCATTGCACAGATGAAGGCAAAATATCATCAGATTATTTTAATACTCCAAACACAAGCAGCTGCCAAGAAAGACTAGGTTATTTTATCACGCTGTTATCTTGTTTTAAAGGAGCAAAAATCTAAACCGGCCTACTGTTGTATATGCATATGCTGAAAGAAAAAAAATGTCATCTATAATAAAACAATTATCCTTTGTGTCAAGCCCAGTTTCAAACCAATGGCTATCAAACATGCAGTAAATTACCACATTTCTCTCCTTTGTAGAGTGAAAGGTCAATTCAAAGAAAGAGAAATTCCTTCACTGGATGTCTACTGGGCTTAATAATTAACTGGTTTGGTCGTTGGGAGGTTGACCAGTGCTGACCAGGAGTCTTTGACCTCCTGATTGCCCTAACGCAGTAATTGGTGGTTTGAACTCTAGAACGTGTCAGTGCATGTTTGTGGCTTTAGTCTGTCACCCCTCCCTTACATGCACACACACACACTCACACAATCACACATACACTCCTACACACACATCTTTGTCCTCCTGGTCATTTCTCCCAGACTTCCAGTCAGACAGACAGACGGGCAGATCAGTAAGAACAAGCATGTCTTTCTGACACACTATCAGACCAGTGTAAACATACACACACAAATACACACCAAACACACACACACACAGATATCTCCCCCTCATGCATTGTACCACCGCCAACACTACACAAACATGCACACATTGGCAGACACACACAGACACACATACATACACACAGACACAAAGACACACAGACACACATTCACACACACACACACACACACACACACACATTCACACACACAGACAGACACACACACATTCACACACACACAGACACTCTGTAAGACCGCCGGACAGAGGTGTCGGAGGCCCAGCCAGGACAGGGCATTAGAGCTCAGGGGTTTGACGGATCGCACTCCCAGCTCGGCCCCTGAACATGACAGGCCCTGCTGTCTTATCTGGAGGGCTTGAATCCCTCGCTGAATAGGAGCCACTTTCCTCACTTACGGTTTGACCCTGGACGGAGGTCGGGTGAGCGCGGTGCTGTTTTAATAGGTGTCGCTGTGTCTCCCTCAGGGTGTCTCTTCTCATGTCCCTCTCAGACTGTCATCCTGACTCTGACATATCTCCCTCTGTCACCCTGGGGGGAGGGGGGGGGTTGGGTCACGTCACCTCTATCTGTCGGTACATAGTCTGACCGGGTGTGGATATTTACATTTAGTCATTTAGCAGACGCTCTTATCCAGAGCGACTTACAGTAAGTACAGGGACATTCCCCTGAGGCAAGTAGGTTGAAGTGCCTTGCCCAAGGACACAACGTTCAGGAATCGAACCAGCAACCTTCTGATTCGTAGCCCGATTCCCTAGGGTCTCGTTCACTTTTTTTACCTCCCTTTTTGTGCCTCTGTTTTCCTACATTATATCGCAGAATGTTTCATATCTGGTGCTCTCGATGCAGTACGTTCCGCCGTTGCCACGACACCACAGTGGTGAGTTCTTTACAAGGACGGCTGTACATTTCTGTCTGTTAGAAAATCCAGAGAAGTTTAATCCTGCTCGCCTAGGAGTTTTGAGCGGGACAATTACACAACTTCGCTGTCCAGGCCTGTGAGGTGCTGTAAACCTTCAGACATGAAAGCAGCTCCGATCCAGGGTCCTCCAGGGACTGGAGTTCTAAGGGTTTCGGCCCGTTCAAACACGGGAGTAATTGCAGACATCAGGCGATTCTCCAGCAGGCCCTTCGGAGCCATTACTTACACTCCCACACATAACGCACACACACACTCAAAGAAACACAAACACACAAAGAGATGCACACGCACCCACACAGGAACATACAGAAAGCACACACACATGTACACACACACACACTCAAAGAAACACAAATGTACATGTGCACACGCACTCACACAGGAACATACAGAAAGCACACACACACATTTACACACACACACTCAAAGAAACACAAACACACAAAAAGATGCACACGTGCACACACACCCACACAGGAACATACAGAAAGCACACACACATGTACACACACACACTCAAAGAAACACAAACACACAAAGAGATGCACATGCACTCACACAGGAACATACAGAAAGCACACACACACACACATGTACACACGCTTCCGCATATAAGTGCACATTCGCTCAAGCTCTTACTCTCGTCTGTTTAAGTAAACACACGCACACACACAATCTCTGTCAGTCCTTATGGAACAGGTAGAGTAATGCTGAATAACATTCCACATCATTGTTCAGTAGAGGCCATTAGAAACAGGCCAGGGTCATGGTGTGCGGTAGTCTGTTTGAATCCTTCCTGGTGCCCAGTTAAATAACGTTTCCTTTGAATAACACTCATTTTAATAATAGCGCTTTGTTTATTTATAGAATATACAGTTTCTATAACAGTTTGATCGGCCACCTATGCGGTTGGAGCTCCAGATTGGGCGTTCTGTCTGCCCGTGATCACGTCTCTTCAGGCAATTTCTGTCATGTTCCAGTTCAAGAATCATTACCAGACGGCACACACATACAAAAGAAGATTATAATAAACTGACTGCAATAACTTCGCCATATGAGTGACTAAGCAGGGAAATGCGGAACAGCTGTTGCTAAAAATAAGCAACGCGAATTTAATCTCACCCAGAGATATGTGTCAAAAACACGTGAAGATTTAATATATCACCCTTAAACTTGTCGCGTAAACTGTGTATGTGAAAGGAGTTACGTTACTGTGGCAGACACAAAGCATATCGTCATGCAGCATCTTAATTCAATTATATGTAGGCTGCACAATTCATGCAACAGGTGTGGTCGTGATATATTAAAGCTCACTTTCAAAAAGATGCATGTCTTCGTCTCAGAAAGGGAACTTCATGTCACCGCGCCACCACAGTATTACATTCACAACGTCACCAGTTCCTCTCGCTAGTTTTGAACGTTCAATTCCTCACAGGAACCGGACGATCTGGAGGTTTATAATCTCAGTGAACACGATCTAAGTGGGGGAAAGGCTTGAACAGACCCCCTCTTCCGACCCCCAAGACTTAATTTCTCCCAGGGTGCTGGTGTTGGCAGAGCCACAGACTGGCAGACGGTGCCTGCTCAGACTTTGTCTTGGGGTGTGAAACAGCGAAGGCTCTTTGGAAGCGATCCCATATTCCAGCACAGTGATCTTATCATGTGGGCCACGACCTCATGTCGTGCTAGGTGTCATGTTCCACCATAAAAGTGTCGAGCGAAAACGCTTGGAACGGTAGTTTCTAATAACTCACTGTTCTCCAATAATCTTAAAAACATATCTTGTCGCCTATACTCTCATATTTTGAATGCAGGGTGTATACAGGGGTGTGAGCGTGCGGTTTGTGATTGCATTGTACATTTACATGTATTCATTTACTAGATGTTTTTTTCCCAAAGCGATGTAGCCTACAAATATTACATCAGCACTTATGGTGAGTGCAGCAGATAAGCAAGTGTATTTCAACATCATCCTATCTGGTATATGTGAGAGTGTGTGAGGTTGAGGTATGTGTGTGTTTGTTTTATATAAGTGTGTGTGTGTGTGTGTGTAATAATCTGCATACCAGTGAGGTGTACCTTGTGCACCCCCCCCATCCCCCCCACCCCCCCACCCCACTATAATGCATCACTGTCAAGATGGCCTGTAATTATAGAGGTATTACTGTGTAATTACTGAAATAGCTCCTCATCTATCAGACCTGCCATCGTTGGAGAAAATGCCAGAAAACGGTCATTATTCATATCTAATATATATGACAAAAAATAATTCTGACCAAAATGATTTGGAGGTGGATATCAGGATTTGACTTCATGCTAAAACATGTGTTTTCGGTTTACACAAACAATTTAGTTAATAACCAATGAAGAAATTAAGAAATCCTCTTCCTTTATCAAAGATGTACATTGTGATTACATGTTGGGGACAGAGAGGACCCCTGTTCTGGGTCCTGTTCCAGTGGAGGGCTGTCCTGGGACAGGCCTGTGTAAATCAGCAGATATAAATACGATTTTGTACGTGAGAAAGATGCTCCGTTGTCGTGGAGACTCCGTCTCAGCTTTGATCTCCTCCTGCTCCGCTCAGAGGTCAGAGGTCAGCAGGGCGGGAGCTGCTGGTGAGACACACACGCCACCACACACACACGCCACCACACACACACACTACCACACACACACACTACCACACACACACACACCACCACACACACACACCACCACACACACACACACACTACCACACACACACACCACCACCACACACACACACACTACCACACACACACACGCCACCACACACACACACTACCACACACACACACACTCCACCACACACACACACGCCACCCACACACCACACCACACACCACCACACACACACACTATACACGCCACCACACCACACACACACCACCACACACACCACACACACCCACACACGCCACCACACACACACGCCACCACACACACACTACCACACACCTTTTTACACGCAAGCATGTCACAGAGGGCTTCACATACACCCATAGAACTACCCCTCAACCAACCTAAACCCTCAAGGAAGACATTCTCTACCACACACTCGTGCACACAGACACTCTACCTACACATTTGGGCAGGGACACACACACACACGCGATCGCACGTGGACACAAACATACAGAGTGTGTGTGTGTGTGTCCACGTGTGCTGGGTAAAACAACTGGAAATCTTGTGTGACAAAATGATAAAGGTTACAAATCACTTAACCATGTAATCCACTTAGGTGATGCTGCTATTTCGGTCCTTTCAAGAAATTATTCTGTTGTGCATCTAAACAGCTCATGATCCTCAATCACGCTCAGGAATTTTAGAGATGTCAGTTGAGGCTACAGAGGGAATCTTATTGTGAACATTTCTCAACGCTCAACCTCACAGATTTGTTGAAACGGTAAACATGATTAAAATAACGTAGTCAGCGAGTATGATTATGTCTTAAATACCTGAAATTCCAAATCCCCTTGTCTCTGGTGGTTAAGATGACACACAAACTTACACAGACACACACACACACACACACACACACACACACACACAGACACACACACCTACTGATAATGATAGATGTCACTGACACACTGAACAAATGTGTGTCAATAGTAAGTTCCAGATTGGAGTCAGTTGACTGCTTCAGTTATCCTTGAAAACACACCCACCCACACCCACACCCACACCCCACACACCCACACACACACACACACACCACACACACACACACACACACACACACACACACACACACACACACACACACACACACACACACACACACTGTTGGAGCCAATTTCAGTTTGAAAGATAACAACGTTTGTTACTGTGTTACATTACTACTACTCATAGGAAGTTATGAAGTACAAATACTTGTTTAAAAATGTTTCTGGTATCAGTACTTTACTTCTCTATTTATTTTTCTGACAACTTTTACTTTCATTTTTTTTTACCTTTCCTGGCAAATGTGCTGCGTCTCTCGTGTATTTTTGTATTATTGTATTAATATGATGTAAGGTCCAGTTACCAGCTGACACTAAAACAGGTAGCAGTAATGGCTACTTTTTACTTAAGTATATTTCAGCCCTTACTTCTTTACTTAAGTGAAAAAGTGTAGTTAAAACTTCAACTTTTAAACATGAGTATCTGTGTGTACCTTTGCCATCTCTGCCTTTTCGCTGGGAAACAGATTCTAATATTTCAGCTGATTAACTATTATTTTATACAGTAGCAGATTACATTTCGTTAATGAAACAACTGTTGCCAGAAATACAGAAGCTTTTGGAGACAACCTCTTGCTGTGAACTTTGAATTCATGTTTGATTACCACGGTCTCGGTAAGTCAGACCCATAGAACCAGACATAAAGAACGTGAGAAAAGCAAATATCATTGCTAATCAGTCATTGACGTTTTACGCATCTCATCATCACCATGCAGTTCTGTTGTTGCACGTGATTGACATACATTGTCAAAAACAATAGCCCTATATGTAAGACGACGTTTCGATAAGTGAAGAATCGACAACATTCGACAAAGGTTTAGGGCTAATTCTTTAGCGGAATGACCGGCAGAACATGCATTATTGATGTCCCAGCCCTGAGCTGTGAGCGCGCGCGAGGGCGCACCGGTGTCATTCGCTTCTGCCTCTCCGTAGCGAACAGTCGGTGAGAGTTCTCGTGTTGGAGGAGGAATTTGGGGAGTGGAAATACCACTGTTCCTTTCTCAGCTCGCGTCAAGACCAGTGACTGACTCCTCTAACATTTTCACTTCGGCGGTCAGTAGCATCGCATCGAAAACCAGAGACTCGCGAGCAGCATAAAAGCAGAAGATTTCCGGACTCTTAGCCGTTGAACTGTTCTGGCTATTGCTTCGTTTTCTTACGCCTTGGTTGTTTTTTTGTGAGCGGATCGCGAGTATCTACGATATTGATCACTGGAAGTGGCTCTGTTTCTTTCCACTTCTTATTTTTAAAGAACAGTTTATCGACAGCGAACTGTAAACAGCCGTGCCGTTTTCGAGCGACTGGGTTCCGTGGAGTCGTCGTCGTTGTACACATTTGGATTATTTAATTGGAAATGGCAAGTTTTTAGGGAGTGAAGCTCGACTTGAGGAGGAGACAAGAGACGGCGGTTGATAGGCACAGGATGCTGGCGACCTAAAGAATTCTGTCGAATTTCCCCCACTTTTAAGACATTTTTTCGTTTTGCTTTGCTCTGTAGGCTAAACCCAAAGGATTGGACAGGGATTTTTGGTTTATCCTTTTTTTTTATAGGATGTATGTCTTTTACAACCTAATGATGCATTGTGGATATCTGTTGTTCTTTTTCACCCAAATCATCTTTGTTGCTTCTTTGATACACAGTGGTAAGTGGCGCTCGACTCAAAGACAAATCAATTAATCAGAGAACATTTTCTCAGTTCATCACCGCGCACGACTCACCTGTTCTGGCTTCGCCGCGGTAGCCGGTTCCCCCGGGTTTCTGTTTGCGCGTGTGACATGCAGGGCATTCAAAAACTCCGTTCATAAAACACATAAGTACAATTGCCTTTTTGTTGTTGTGTTTTTACTATAAATTCCGTTGGCATTATCGATGACAAGCGTAAAGTGCAACAAAGCAATATGTTGTCGTTTTAATGATAACCAGGACACCATACAAAGGAAACGTAGAGGCATCCTTGATATCCACATAGGTTTTTCATAGCATTCAGTCCAGGTTAATAAGTAGATGACCGTTGACCGGTCAGATATTGACCGTTTATGATAGCGTCTCCAGAGGAAACGCGTGCAGTCACGGACAGGGGAGCGGCTGATCCCCTATATCGATATTCTTAAAGAAAGACCCCCACCACACACACACACACACACCTGATTTATTCTTTTTTCCCCTCTCATTATTAATTTAGATATTCGGTTGTCAATTACCGCATTCTTCCCCTCAATAAACCCCCGTGTATTTATTTGTATTTGCAGATAAATGTGGAGATAACATTGAAATAAAGACCGCAGACTATCTTACTTCGCCGGGATATCCTACGGCATATCCGCCGTCTCAGCAGTGCGTGTGGGTGATTCAAGCTCCCGAACCAGGACAGAAGATTCTCATAAACTTCAATCCTCATTTCGACCTGGAAGACAGGGAGTGCAAGTAAGCGCAGCTCTTTTTTGAGTTGAGATGTTGTGTTGCTACTTCGCCACCTATTGGTCATCGAAATGTTCTTTTTTGTGTGTGTGTATAGCGCGGACACTGCTATGGTACATTAATTTGAAATGAATTCGATTTGACAACATGGGTTTTCATTTTTGACGAGACGTTATTATTATGTGATATAAAAATATATATTATGGGATGTGATGTGAGTAGCCTCGTGAGTGTACTTCTCTGAGCTGCTTCTGAGACTACGGCTAACCTTTTAATGAGAGGTGACTATTGATTAGCATAAACCCTTTAAGACACACACACACACACACACACACACACACACACACACACACACACACACACATATAGGCCTACTGTACTCTCTCTCACACACACACACACACACCCCACACACACATAGGCCTACTCTCTCTCACACACACACATACAAACACACACAGGCCAACGATACTCTCTCACACACACACACACATTTATACAAGCATGCTCACAAAAGCGCATGTGTTCACAAACATCCATAAATAACCAACATTTTATGATGGTCTCTCTGTCTTTTTTTAATGCTCCATAAACTGCGAGTGTAAATCAGGCCCGCCTGACTACTGCTGTCAGACAGATGGGGACCATGACTACTATAGGATCGTGTTTCTCCATCAAGGGACCAATAAAACGTTAGCAGTCCTTTAGCGTTCTGACAGATACGGCTCTCTACCCAGAGCAAGTGTGTTTTAGTATCGTATTGGATCACGTCCCGTTGCGCTAAGCATCCTAGATTGGAGGGGCCTAAGGTACAATCTGGCTGTTGTGTGAATTGATATTGGATGATGATTGGGTGTAGTTCAGTTTTAGCTTGGCAGAAATGGATGTTGTTTTTGGGTTGAAGTCAAACGTTTAAAATATGCCAAATGAGGGGTCTTGGCGCGACCACAATTCCACTTGAGGTTTCTCAAAGAAATTCTATAGACTTTCTCCTGTTATCATCAACGACCGAAAGCTAACTGCAGAAACACGATACTACGGTTTGAAAGTTGTTGACGAGTCAGTGACTTAAGTGAAACTGACATTTTAAACATACCTACACGGGGTCACACTTTAGGCTATCAGAGTAGGCTAATCCACAGCGAAGTAAACTGATATGTTCTCAATCTGTCGCTTACTCTCCCAACCCGCTATCTCGAGGCTAGACGATCTCTCTCGTTTAGAGAAATGCGTTTTCTGAATTCCTCTGACATCAGATAGGACGTCAGGGGAATTTAGAGAGCTTTCTCCAGCTCCCTCTTCTTAATTCAATTAAATGCCAAATAGGACACACATGTCTGTATGTCATAAAACATGGCTGCAATCAACCTAACAGACACAGCGTCCACTTTAGAAACGAACTGGGATCCGTCACTTCCGACATCTGTACAATAAAACCTTTTTTCAAAGGAAGGGGGGGTGTATAATTATGTTTCCAAAATACAACCTCTTTATGAATACATATTTTGTAAGGCTGTAGTGAGGTTTTATTTTTGGGTCTTTTTCCTTTTATCTGTACTTAAAAATAATGAAAATCCAAAAGGAAGTACATTCCTGAACTTTCTTTTTGATAGCATAACTGACGACCTAACGTTCGGTAAACTGACATCATTGCCGATAACATAAACAAGGCTGTTGTCTGTTGTCTCTATGGGAACATCAGACCAGTTGGACGCAGGACTTCCTCATTCCTCACAAAAATAGCGCAACCAATAAAAAGATTCCCCTTTTAATTGCGAAAAATGTAAGTAGGCTCCTGTTCATAGTGTATCCGCTGGCCATTAAGGGATTCCTTATCTCATTGTTCACTGGACACATTTCTCATGCTTGATACCACAGCAAAGCCAATACATATGCCCGAAGCCATTGTATTGTAATAAGGTGTAAAATGAATGAATATTGAATGGAACACTCCTGCTTGTTCATTGTCCTGTCAGCATTCATTTGTGTAGACTGAAGACATCCTCTAGCATCTGGAACGACCGGTCACAAAGCTCTGGATTAAAGGAGAGAGGGACCGACGGAAAGACAGAGAGGAGAAGAAAGAGAGAGACAGAGACTGAGAGATAAACCGTAGAAAGATATATATATATGTATACCTCTCTCTATATATATATATATAAATGGAAAAAGGTATGGAGCAGAGAAAGAGAGATAGAGAGAGGTGGGGAGAGAAGCGAGAGAGAGAGACAGGAAAAGAGAGAGGGAGATTGAAAGACAAAAAAAGAGATTCTTTAAATCCCTGGGTAGGAGTTGGTAGGATCAACTGTCCCTCAGAGCCCAGAAGGTTCCAGAAGCTTCCAGCTGGATCATCAGACGAGGAGGAACTTGGTCACAGGACCAGCCTCTCGACAGGCCCGACCAGTCATATGAAAAACACACAAACAGCTCTTTCAATCTGATGCTTGGCTGACATTTTGGGCAAGATAATGGGAGATATTATGATGCTTCGAGCTGAAGACCCTCTGGGGTACAAAGGGGTATGGACCGCTAGTTCCAGCTAGTTTTAGATCCTTCAAGATTCAAAGTTTTCAGATGAAACTTGAGTGTTCTCGGTTTTCTGTTTGTGTAGTTCATTGGACAGTGGGACTGAGTTAGATGTATGGATACTGCGGGGGTATTTGAGGTGAAAGGGGGATTTTTACACAGGTTTTCTTTACTGTAACACCAGACTTAGTCTGCAGGACAAGCTGCCAAGCTCTGGTCAGTGGTAGCACTGGTAAACTGCCTACAAAGCACCGGTCATCTTTAATGGTTCCCTATTCTGTGGAAAAGGATACAAACAAGCATAGTTTAAAAATGCACCACTCGGCTCCCTTCTAATGTGGCTTTGGAGTCCTCAAGGAACGGGTCGTCAGGGTTACGACAATGTTTTCATTCTCCAGAGCTTCTACAGACGACGGCAGTTTGAAAGAAAAAAAATCTTAACTGTTTTTGTGTTGTTTGTGGTTTTGTTACTCATGGTTAGTTTGTGGTTTTACTTCTGAGACCGATTTTGAGGCCTCGGACTGACAAAACCCGGTCTGTTTGCGTCCAGCGCCGTGCATGGTGTCATTTTCACTTACAAGCTGACAAGAGACACATTTGTTTAAGTCACTGAGATGTATTTTATTAGAAGGCTAATGTTGTCTCTGTTATTACATGTGTCAATTTCAGTTTTGAAAGGTAATTAGTAGTTGATGAAGTAGTTCCACGTTTTGTAATGAATCTCTCAGTTCTCTTTCCCTGGGTTTGGTTATGAGATAATTACTGGATGCATAAAAGGAGGTATAAATAAAACATTTGAGATACCAGAACACAAACATATGTGGGTTGTGTTGCATTAGTTTTACAATAAAGAGTCTGTGAGGGAAATAGCTGGTGGAGGGATATTGGAGAGAGAGGAAGTGGTAGGTAGGGCTGGTGGAGGGATATTGGAGAGAGAGGAAGTGGTAGGTAGAGTTGGTGGAGGGATATTGGAGAGAGAGGAAGTGGTAGGTAGAGTTGGTGGAGGGATATTGGAGAGAGAGGAGGTGTGGTAGTTGGTGAGAGTGTAGGAGCTGGTGGAGGGATATTGGAGAGAGGAGTGTAGGGAGTGGTGAGGTGGAGGGAGCGGTGGGTTGGTGGAGGGATATTGCGAGTTGGGAGAGAGGAAGTGGTAGGTAGGGGCGGGGGTAGGGAGTGGTGGAGGGATATTGGAGAGAGAGGAAGTGGTAGGTAGAGTTGGTGGAGGGATATTGGAAGCCCACAGTCTCTGCTGGCGAGTCAATGCGGTCAAACCAACTGTGACCTCAGTAATAGAAGAGCCTCTGTTCTTCCTTGTTGTCTCCCGCCCTGGGGCAGGGGGATTTCTCAGCACACGCCTCTTCCTTATGCTTTCCTTCTTTCTTCTCTCAGGTCATCCTTTTTTTTCTCTTCTTCTCACGCCTTCGTTCTTCCTTTTCACAGCTCGCGAGCTTCTTGTTCTCCCTAACATCGCTCGTTTTTTTTCTTTCTTTTTCACAGATCTTTTCTTGCTCTTCCCTCTTTCACACCCTCTACTCTCTGTTCCTGTTTGTGTTTCACCGCAATCTGTTTTTGCTTCCTTTTCATGAAGGGATTTCTGTTTGGTTCGTTTGCTCTCAATATGTTCCCTCTTTCTCAATGCTTATGTCATTCCATCATCTCTTGTTATCTCTCTTTCGATCTCGCGCGCGATCGCGATCTGTCTCACGTAATGAGCTGGCGGTGCGAGCGCGAAAGCGCGGCGTGCGAGAGGCGCGAGAGGCGCGCGCGGGCGCGGCGAGAGTCTGCGAGCGAGGTGCTGCCGCGTGAGGGCGCTCGGCGAGGTCGCTCGAGCGGCGCCGCGCTCTCTCTCTCTCTCTCTCTCTCGCTCTCTCCATCTCTCTCCTCTCTCTCTCTCTCTCTCTCTAACACGCTGTCTTCATCCCATTCTGCGTAACCTTAGTTCTATCAGAGTGGGGATCACACACAGCGTAGTCATGGTGACAGCAGCCATGGTGAACACAGCCCAGTAGCTGAGCTCTCTCTGAACCCTGATCACCCTCACATTTCAACACACTCTCTACTTCATCCTGGATAGGCTGGTTTGACGTAGATGGTATAGATTAGCATGGTGTCGTCTAAGACTCTCTCCATTTGAAGATTTTCCATCTCGAATCAGCAGATGTTTACTCAAGAGAAAAGCACATTTAGTCATCCTTTCTGTTAAATAAGGAAGGAGTGGACTCATTGTTTAGATGTGTGGTTCCAAACAAGTGTGGCCACTCACGCTGATCACTAAATAAAGACACTTGTGTGCTCTGTTTACTCTCTCAAACACGCACACACACACAAATACACAAAAACACTGTCTTGCTGTCACACACACACACACACACACAAGCACTCTCTTGCTCTCTTGCTGCTCTCTACTCTCTCTCTCTCTCTGCTCTCTCTCTCTTATCTCTCCTCTCTCTCTCTGTCTCCAAACACTCTCTCCTTCACACACTTTAATCGCTACATATACAGACTGTAATGTCTCACACATACAGGGACTGTAAGTCTCACACATACAGACTCTCTATACAATCTTTTTCTCACAAACCAGATCTTCCCAGACACACAGCCTCCTCTGAAGTACGCCAGACAACATCGGTCTTAAATCCAAAGTGCACTTGAGCAACTGTGGCCTTATGGTTATCCTGCTGATCTGCAGAAAACAACATGTCAGATTAGGCCCTAACAAGCAGATCAATGAGGAGAGAGTGTAGTTTAGAGGCAGTGCAGTGAAGGCGTCAGCAGCAGCCGAGGGAGAGAAGAGAGAGAGAGAGAGCTGAGAGCGCGAGATGCGCCTGAGAGAGAGAGAGGGAACGCAAAGTGCGCGTAGCGCGTGCTCTCCGATCTCGAGCGAGATCGAGAGCGATCGTCAGCGAACTACGGGAAATGTCTTGCGATTTCTCTCTCATCTCATCTAGCTCTCTATCTCTCTATATCTCTCATCTCTCTCTCTCATCTCGCTCTCTCTACTCTCTCTCCCTTCTCTCTCTCTTGATATATATATAGCTCCAATCCCTGGAGTTATTTAGTGCACTCACAGCCAGATGTCTTCAAAACATTTCGGTCTCACGGCCGTGGAAGAACTGTTAGTTTACTGTGTTGTGTGGCAGAGACACAGAGAATGTTACTCCTCAGCAAGAAGCTTTACTCTACCTGCAGTGAAAACACAGGAAAGAAGTTGCTTTTCGTGAGTTTACGTCGTGATTGCAAGCTAGTTACACAACTTTCAGTCGATCCTGTCACTATTTCACTTGCCTGATTCATAAGTGATAATGTGATAACTGACACATTATCAAAGTTGTCTAAATGTGTCAATTCGGTTAATCCCCGACAATACTCGAACTCACAGGACAACTAAAGCCACCGATCTCCCTCTTCCATAAATAGACCCTTTCTCTTCACTTCTCCTCTCAACATGACATAGTTTAGGTGCCTCCAGAGACGTATGCAGGAATGCCAGGGGTCAAGGGTCAGGTAGGGGGTCTGAGTTCAGAGGTCAGACAGACGTGTCTTCAGCTCCACCGTTCCTCCGGCCCTTCAACATAGGACAGACAGGAAACCCGTCTCTTTGATCCAAAATGGCCGCTGAGCCACAGCACGGGTGGACAATGAGTGTGTCTATGTTGGTGTGCTGAGGAGCGGAGGAATGTGTCCCGTCTCCTCCCTCAGATCTTCCCTCAGGGCGACCCCCCGGGTGTGCCTGGACTCATAGAGGCTCTTTGTTTGTCGTCGAGAGGGACCGCGGCTTCCCAGCCAATGGGATCCCGGAGCTGGGCTCAGCGCCGCTGAGCGTTGTCAGAGCAGATAGTGATCTGGTAGGAAAACCAAACAGGGTTCTGAGTGACGTGAAGCCGGGGGGGCTGTGAGGTGATTGGTCAGGAATGGACTTGAGGGAGGGGGGGTGGGGGGGGCTGTGAGGTGATTGGTCAGGAATGGGCTTGAGGGAGGGGGGGTGGGGGGGGCTGTGAGGTGATTGGTCAGGAATGGACTTGAGGGAGGGGGGGTGGGGGGGGGATGCTACAGGATGTCTGTGAGTTAGTGTCAGTGTGGACTAAACATATATTATGCATAGGTTGTTGATTCTTGCTTCTTGACTTGTTATTGTTTTCTTCCATGGATGGTAGATGCTCTGTGGGGGGTCTCCACCCACCCTGGTCACACCCTGCTCACCCCACCCACCCTGGGCCCACCCACCTGGCAGTGACGGGCCAGAGACAGAGAAGGAAGAGCCTTCGACGCAGCCTCTCAGACAGTCTCTCTCTGTCTGTCTCTCTCTCTCTCTCTCTCTCTCTCTCTCTCTCTCTCTCTCTCTCGTCGCTCATCACTGGCTGATCACTCTCTTTGCTACTGAGCTGCTATCACTACCACACTCTCTCTCCCTCTCCCCTCCACTCTCTCTCGTTACTTCCTGTCCGGTCTGTCAAAAGCGCTGACGGGAAGCCATTACAGCGCCGTAGAAACAGCCGCGGGGGGCTGAGGGCTTAGCGCCACGCTACGTTAATGAAAGTCATATGTTCGGAACAAGTCTGATGGTGGTTCTCTGCGAGGCCCGGCCCCCCTGCCCCCACCCCGGCCCCCTCCGGCTCAGCGCAGGGAGATAAACACGTCTCCGGCCTCGCATGAACACAAGCCCGCGTCAGAATCTCACATTGACGTAAGAGGCTGTCTCGCTCTGCCTCCTCGTCGAAGGTGCGGAGGGATGGATGGAGTGTGATTCGACAAGCCTGCTTTCTCCCTCGTACCCTCAGGTGGGAAGCACTCTCCTGTCCAGGAGGGGGTGTGCGAGGGAGAGGTGTGCGAGGGAGGGGTGTGCGAGGGAGTGTCTCCTGAGATGTTTGTTTAAACTCGAGGCTGGTCGGAGGCCGGTGGGGGCCGGTGGGGGGCGGTGGGGGTTTAGCGACACGCTTTGATTCATCTGTTGGTTCCAGTTTCAGACAAATCTTCTGTGGCAAGAAACTGGAAAAACGTCATTTGACATGCCTGGCCCCGTTCACAAGCAGACCAAAGCCTCTTTCCTGAGGAGCTTGAAAGACAGGCTTACACCCTCACCTGAGCAAACCTAACGCAGCACAAAGGGTTAAGGTGTGTGTGTGTTTGGGTGTGTGTGTGTGCAGAGACAACCATCTGTACATCACAACCAAGGAAACAACACCCTGACCCTGGCTGGACAGCCACCAGCCACACGTTGAGAAACGGCGGGTTATTGAAATGCAACAGCTGCCATTGTCTGTTGTGTGGTACGTGTGTGATGACTACAGTGTGATACTGCTACACACTGACCCCCCGTGAGAACACACGAACACTCAGCGTACAGTAGCCTGTTCACGTGTGATGCAGTAGTCTCAGTAGTCTCATTCCAAGCGGACCTCCCGCTAACTCGCCGGCTCGCTAGCTTCACGCCGCTCGGCCTAAATACAACTCCATCGTCGACGAGGATTAGAGAAGCGAATGAGAAAGAGGAGGAGAGAGTTCCAC
Source organism: Mallotus villosus (assembly GCA_903064625.1). Lineage (NCBI taxonomy): Eukaryota > Metazoa > Chordata > Actinopteri > Osmeriformes > Salangidae > Mallotus > Mallotus villosus. The sequence goes on from CAEFZP010001595.1 coordinate 49,866, forward strand.
CTTCTTTCTCTCTCTTTTTAATTTCCCTGCAGGATTGACTGTCGAGGCTTTTGGGGGGGTGGGGGGGTGAGGGGAGGGGGGGTTTGCCTCACGATTGGTGTTTGGAAGGGAGGGTTGGAAGGGAGGGGGGAGGGGTGGGGGGGGTTGCTGGGCGATGGATGGGGTGCCTCATCCTTGGCTGCCTGGCCCAATTTAACTGCAAATGGAGCGAAGTGTACGTGTGTGTGTGTGTGTGTGTGGTGTGTGTGTGTGTGTGTGTGCTTGAGTGTGTATGCATGTTTCTGTGTTTATGTTTGTGTGTGTGTGTGCATGTGCTTGAGTGTGTGTGTGAGTGTGTGTGTGTGTTGTGTGTGTGTGTGCATGTGCTTGAGTGTGTGTGTGTGTGTGTGTATGTGTGTGTGAGAGAGGGGAGGCGTGGGAGGTGCGATGCAGGCAGGGGCTGGGTGTCTGACTCGGCAGGGGGCAAGGTACTGTTCTGCTCAAAACACACACCATCTGTGAGGTTGTAACTAATTCTAGTGGCTGAAGGGGAACCGCGAGGACGCTCTCCTGTGTGTGTGTGTGTGTGTGTGTGTGTGTTGTGTGTGTGTGTGTGTACGTGTGTGTGTGTGTGTGTGTGTGTATGTGTGTGTGTGTGTGTGTGTGTGTGTGCGTGTGTGTGTACGTGGCAGTGTGTGTCTGACTGTGTCCTACCGCCTCCTCTCAAACACCGAGCTGGTTTGTAATTGGGATCTCAGTTCCCTACCTCTCCTGGAGGGGGGCCTGTGGTGTGTGTGTGTGTGTGTATCTGTGTGTGTGTGTGTGTGTGTCTCTATGTGAGTGTGTGGACACTCCAATTTCCACTCAATTCACCTCTGCAGGCTGAATTAACCCAGAGTGTCACTGCGCTAGTGGAATCATTAATGACTCCACTCCGGGAGGGAGGGAGGGATGAGGAGGAGAGGAAAGGAGGACAGGAAGAGAACAGGACAGAGATTGGAGGAAGGGGAGAGGATGATTGAAAGGAGGAGAAGATAGGAAGACAAATTGAGTCGGGCACAGAAAGTGAACGGTGATGAGTGAAAGTAGGTTAGAAAGAGGGGGGAGGAGGGACGAGCGAGGGAGTGATGGATGGAAAGTGATAAAAAAACAGGAGACAGAAGAGTGGAGGAGTGGAGTTCGAAGAAAGAGAGAAGGGAAGGAGTGATAGAGAAAGGGAGAGGGAGAGGGGAAGGGAGTTGGGGAGGAAGCGAGGAAGGGGAAGGCGAGGAGAGGAGAGGAGAGGAGAGGAGAGGAGAGGAGAGGAGAGGAGAGGAGAGGAGAGGAGAGGAGAGGAGAGGAGAGGAGAGGAGAGGAGAGGAGAGGAGAGGAGAGGAGAGGAGAGGAGAGGAGGGAGGGAGGGATGGAGTAAGGGAGGTATAAAGACGAGGAGACTACAGTGAAGAGGTGAGAAGAGAGGGAGGAGGAGAGGGAGAAGAGGGAGGAGGAGAGGGGAGAAGAGGAGGGAGGATGGGAGGAGGAGGAGAGGAGGGAGGGGAAGAGAGGAGGGAGGGATGCAGACTTCTCCGCAGGCAGGCCTGAGTCACTCCCAGTGTGTGTGTGTGTGTGTGTGTGTGTGTGGTGTGTGTGTGTGTGTGTGTGTGTGTGCGCGAGGTGAACAGAACAAAACTATAACTGGGCCTATAAACAGTCCGATGATACCTTCCAGATGAAGCTGAGGAGAGAGAGGAGGGAGAGGGGAGAGAGAGGAATGTTACCAGGGGAAGACACAACCCCAGAATAACACACAAGCAGCCCACTGCAGGCACAATAACACAACAAACCGTCTGCTGCTATAAACCATAGACAGGTCTACTGTAGAAATACTAACACAACAACCATGCTGCAGAGAGACAAAGTCATTGTGTATAGCTTAGTGGTTAGATCGCTTGACTGCAGATCAAGAGATTGCACGTTCAAATCCCTGCTGTACTGTAAGCTGATTGGCATTTGTTGTTCAGCGTTTGCTAAACGAATGTTATTGTTATTAGAACACAACTACCACAGGGGTTAAGTTTGTACAAAAATGGTTTCGGGACCAGAGTGTTGCCGGTTTAAATCTGTCGTGCCCTTCAGCAAGGACCTCTTCTCACTGTAGACGATTGTGTTGAGAGGATAAAAAACAGCCAGCATCTCCTATAGGATCTCTGTGTGTGATGAGGCTGGGGGCTGTGGGTCGGGAGGGGAGGAGGAGGGAGGGAGGAGGAGGGGGGGAGGGAGGGAGGGAGGAGGAGGGAGGGGGGAGGAGGGAGGGAGGGAGGGAGGGAGGGAGGAGGAGGGAGGGGGGAGGAGGGAGGGAGGGAGGAGGAGTGGGGGAGGAGGAGGGGGGGAGGAGGAGGGGAGGGGGGAGGAGGGAGGAGGGAGGGAGGGAGGGGGGGGAGGAGGAGGGAGGGAGGAGGAGGAGGGGGGAGGAGGGGGGAGGGGAGGGAGGGAAGAGGGGGAGGAGGAGGAGGAGGGGAGGAGGAGGGGAGGAGGGAGGGAAGAGGGGGAGGGAGGGGGCTGTGGACATGCATTTATGTTCTCCCACCCCCTGGCTCTAGTGTGTGTGCGTGTTTGTGTTTGGGTGTGTGTGTGTGTGTGTCTGTGGGGTGTGTGTTGCTGTGGGGTGTGTGTGTGTGTCTGTGGTGTGTGTATGTGCATGTGTCTGTGGGGTGTGTATGTCATGTATCTGTCTATGTTTGGGAGAAGTGCATGAATATAAAGGTTCTATTCATGATGCACATCATGACCAGAAGCTGTACAGTGCTCATATGAGGGAACTTCTCTCTTCCTCTCAGGTCTTATAGAGTCTCCAGTGAAAAGAATAAATATATTCTACACCCTCTCGGTTTAAGAGGTTTATCAAAACATGTTTATGCCCCTAGCTAAGTGTTTAACCAATGCATTACAGGTGCGAAAGACTTTATTGCAATTGAAGTATGTTAATGTTTTTTGAAGGTGTTGACAGCAATGTTTTCTAGCGGCATGGAAATATTTTGTTTTTTTTGAAAGCAAAGCTCTCAAAGAGGAACTTGATAGGAGGAGGTAGACAGAAAGATAGAGATAACATCTTGATTTACAAGTACCACATGGTGTGTGAATGTTTGTAAGAATTACTTGTAAAAAATCCTATAAAAATAGCTGAACTTGGTGAGCAATGGTTGTTCCACATCAGCGTTCTATGGTCACATGACTTGGAAGCCAGTCATGTGACCAGTGTAAAACGCTTCAGTACGCGTCCAGGCCAGTCATGAAAACGTTTAGCTCGCTTCAATTTCTTCCTTGTCTGCTAGCATCTCGGTACGAAAAATTACAGTAGAATAAACACAAATAAACTGAAACACAAGGATACACCCTGATGTTATGAAAAGACGGAGGCGATTTGGAATTTGAGAGTACTCCAGTTTCCCTTTGCCCTCCTTACTACCGGAGCACCCCCCCACCCCCCCCACCCCCACACCCCAGTCTGTTAATGTTTACTTAAAGAGTTTATGTGGTCGGTATCCGTTAGTCCACATGCTCCCCATGTGTCCACTGTGTGGTTTATACAGAGAAACCCGAATCCAAAGATCTGCTAGAGAAAACAAACCTGGCAACCCGTAGAATCAACGCATAAGACCGTTGTCTCAAATAACCCTCACTGTGAGCGCTTAAAAAATACAGATTTTTTTTTAGAAGCGCTTACGTTGTTAGACGCCAGAAAACCCTGTCAACAGTGAAATTCCTCGGCGAGCTCACCGAGATAGACCTTGTCTGCGGGGTTGCGTGGGCCGCCAGGTTTGAGGCTCAGGTTTGCGTGGGCCGCCAGGTTTGAAGCTCAGGTGAAAGCTGCTGAGCTCGCAGACTCGGACCTGAGACGTGTTTCCACAGCTGCCTCAGACAGGAAGCGGTCTGACTCTGGATGAGAAACATCTAAAGTCTCTTTAGCTCCTGTACACACACACACACACACATACACACACACACACACACACACACACACAGACACACACACACACACACACACACACACACAACACGTACACACACACAGACACACACACACACACACACACACACACACGTACACACACACAGACACACACACACACACACACACACACACACACGCACACGTACACACACACACAAGTACACACACACAGACCCCAGTCACACATGAGTGAGCTGGTGCACCCAGTCTAAAGAGCTTGTAATTGAATTAGCTCCAGTGTTTTAGACAGACAGGGTTGGGTTCCTTTTCACCCATGTCTGTCTGGCTCTCACACTTTCTCACAGCACATTTCTTTTTCAGTCGCACACAGACACACGCGCAAACACACACACGCTCTTGTCCGTCCACACACTCACACATCAATTGCTTCTCACACAAACACCCATATACCACACACACACACACAGGCATTTCAACTATTTCTCCCTCACACACACACACATGAACACTCCCACACAGACACACTCCCACACACTCCCACACACACACATAAACACTCCCACACACACACGCACACACACACACTCCCACACACTCCCACACACACACACACACACTCATAAACACTCCCACACAGACACACTCCCCTGGACGACAGGCTGGCTGTAATGGATGAGTGGCCTCGGCCTTAGGGTCACATAGATAACGGAGACGGTGAAGTCATCCTCTGGGCTCTCTGATCCACGGAGCCTCACCCGCTCACCCCCTCACCCCCTCATCCCCTCATCCCCTCACCCCACTAACTCACGTCCCGCCAGGATCTCTCTCTCTCTCCCTCTCTCTCTCTCTCTCTCTCTCTCTCTCTCTCCCCCCCGCCGTCATGGAGACCTCAACTCCCACATCATACTCAGTCTTCAAAAGATGACTTTCTCCCAAGGAGAAGACACGGGTTTTAGAAGTCACCCACGGGTCGATGGAGAAGAGCGTGATTTACTGTGGGGGTGTGTGGGACGGTCGACCCGGGGTGGGTCTCTCCTACGCTGGTTCCCAGGGAGCAGTAGAGAGGAGATGGACTGCTGGGCGGCTCTCTCTGTTCTCTGGGACGCTAACTCTCGCCCTCTGCGGGAGAGAGGAGGCAGAGTGAGCTACTGTAACACATGGAGCTAGTTATTCATGTTGTGGTTCCGTACGATATATCGTATGCTTTATTGCTATGTGTGTGTGTTCCATTGGTGGTTGTATGGGTTTCATATGGAGAAATACATTACCATATACAGTATTTATCAAAGAACAGTACCATTTAACTAACTGTGCTTCCTCTCCTCTCTCTCTCCCCCTTCCTCCCTTTCTTCCTCTCCCTCTCCCCCCCTCCACCCTCTCCCCCCTCCCCAGGTATGACTACGTGGAGGTGTTTAACGGGGGGGGACGAGAAGGCCCCCATGCTGGGGAAGTTCTGTGGGAAGATCGCCCCCACCCCCATCATCTCCAGCGGGGGCCAGCTGCTCATCAGTTCGTGTCTGACTACGAGACGCACGGAGCAGGGTTCTCCGTTCGCTACGAGGTCTTCAAGACCGGTAGGCCTCGCACGCCCACACAGATATAGAGTTTCAGACTGGGCCAAACGAGCCCAGAGATCCAGACTGGGCCAAACGAGCTCAGAGTTCCAGACTGGACCAAACAAGCTCAGAGTTTCAGACTGGGCCAAACGAGCCCAGAGTTTCAGACTGGGCCAAACGAGCCCAGAGTTTCAGACTGGGCCAAACGAGCCCAGAGTTTCAGACTGGACCAAACAAGCCCAGAGTTCCAGACTGGGCCAAACGAGCCCAGACTTCCAGACTGGGCCAAACGAGCCCAGAGTTCCAGACTGGGCCAAACGAGCCCAGAGTTTCAGACTGGGCCAAACGAGCCCAGAGTTTCAGACTGGGCCAAACGAGCCCAGAGTTTCAGACTGGGCCAAACGAGCTCAGAGTTTCAGACTGGGCCAAACGAGCCCAGACTTCCAGACTGGGCCAAACGAGCCCAGACTTCCAGACTGGGCCAAACGAGCCCAGAGTTCCAGACTGGGCCAAACGAGCCCAGAGTTTCAGACTGGGCCAAACGAGCCCAGAGTTTCAGACTGGGCCAAACGAGCCCAGAGTTTCAGACTGGGCCAAACGAGCTCAGAGTTTCAGACTGGGCCAAACGAGCCCAGACTTCCAGACTGGGCCAAACGAGCCCAGACTTCCAGACTGGGCCAAACGAGCCCAGAGTTTCAGACTGGGCTGGGCCCTGTGTTCCCCAGTGGGACAGGATGCCGGGCACAGAGTCTGTGTAAACATTCCTGTCGTAGTTGGACAGTGTGGGAAGGAACTCAGCTACCCCTGCTCCACATCCCTATCATCCAGACTATCATCCAGGCTCTCAGCCAGGATATCATCCAGGCTATCATCCAGAATATCATCCAGGCCATCATCCAGGCTATTACCCAGGCTATCATCCATGCCATCATCCATTTTATCATCAGGCCTCCAGGGTCCACTTGATTTGATGCCAATGGGGAGCAGTTGAATAAAGAGGAATCCAGCGCTCCCCTAAACACGCCCTCTATGGATGAGTCCTCTGGGACTCATATCCGAGGTCTTTAGGACCTTGTTCAGGGAAACGGCTCCAGGCTCTCTCTCCATGGACACATATTAGAGAGGTCTGGCTGGACGTGGGGTAGAAACACCATGTAGAAACACCATGTAGAAACACCATGTAGAAACACCATGTAGAAACACCGGCTGTTTGCTTCTGTTTTTGAGTGATGAACTGGTCAGCCTAGTCTGGAGAAGCCAGAGGGAGATCCTGTGTGATCTTAAAGCCAGAGCTAGACTCTGTGTGATCTAAAAGCGTTTCCCCTGTGGAGAGGTTGGCAGATGGAACTGACTGGTGACACCGCAATCGTGTTCCAACTGTTCCAGAGTTCTAGATCTTTCCTCTATGATGCGAGCGGTGATGTCATGTGAGAGAGTGGGTTAGCGGTCTCTGGAGAGGCCTGGGCCGTCCCCTTGTCGTCTCTGTTTCAGTGTGTGTGTGTGTGTGTGTGTGCATGTTTCAGTGTGTGTATGTGCATGTTTCAGTGTGTATGTGAGTGTGTGTGTGTGTGTGTGTGGACCAGACAGGTGTCTCTGGAGAGGCGTGGGACGTCCCCCCGTCCCCTCGTCCCCTCTGATCCCCTGAGCGACGCCCACGACCACGTCCTCCTTCTGGGAGACAAAAGCTCCCAGCTTCCTGTTTTCATGTTCTCTTCCTGCCATCTCAGCTACCGCTCTGACGGAACCAAGGGAAGCTTGTATGTGCGAAAGCGCACGTGTGTGTGTGCATGTTTCAGCGTGTGTATGCATGTGTGTGTGTGTGTGCATGTGTCAGTGTGTGTGTGCATGTGTCAGTTTTGTGTGTCTGCATGTTTCAGTGTGTGTGTGTGTGTGTGTGAGTGTGTGTGTGCATGTTTCAGTGTGTGAGTGTGTGTGTGTGTGTGTGAGTGTGCGTGTGTGTGCATGTTTCAGTGTGTGTGTGGTGTGTGTGTGTGTGTGTGTGTGATGTGTGTGTGTGTGTGTGTGTGTGTGGTGTGTGTGTGTGTGTGTGTGTGTGTGAGTGTGTGTGTGTGTGTGCATGTTTCAGTGTGTGTGTGTGTGTGTTGTGTGTGTGTGTGTGTGTGCGTGTGTGTGTGTGTGTGTGTGTGTGTGTGTGTGTGCGTGTGTGTGTGTGTGTGTGTGTGTGTACCGGCCCAGGTGTTGGAAACCCCAGGCTCATTAGCTAATGCCCTGTTTGTCCTTGGAGCCTCCAGAGGTGACCCACACACGAGATGGATGCTCTGGCGGAGAAAGGACTGCAGAATCTAGGACAGGGAGGGGGACTGTACGTGTGTGGTGTGTGTGAATGTATATTAATACACGTGTGCCTGTGTATATGTGTTGGTGTGTGTGTGTATAAGCGTGTGTGTGTGTCATCTCCACGTGTGGTTCAAAAGGAGAGTGGCATCAGCTACAACATCACATGACATGTTACACACCGTCACATGACATGTTACACACGTCACATGACATGTTACAACATCACATGACATGTTCCATGTCCCTCCTGGAACATTAAACATCTCTCGCATGACCGGCAGCATATTGTAACTCCGCCTCCATCACTGCTCCCATGGAGACGTGTGGTATCTCTGTCCCTCAGCTTTCACGCTCTTAATCTGAGCGAGAGGGAGACACGAAAGAGAAGCAAGAAGGAACGAAAGAAGAAAGAGAGAGAGAGGAGAGATGAGAGCAGAGAGAGAGAGAGAGAGAGAGAGGGAGAGAGAGAGAGAGAGAGAGAGATGGCGAGAGGAGATGAGAGAGAGCGCTCTAGCGCGCGAGAGCTCGCGCGCGCGCGTGCGCTGTCGCGTCGAGACGACAAGTGCGGTAGCTAGCAAGGTAGCCCTCCTCCATCCTTCCCTGCGTCCTCACACTTTCTCTGCGCGCGTGCTGCTCTCTCTCTTCTCTCTCTCGTTCCCGCCTCTCCTCAAAGTCTATCATTACTACAGAAAAGGAGCGCTGCTAGATTGTCATAAACATTTCCCATAATGCTCTCTGACAAGCACCATTTGTGTTAAAGATAGCGAATCACAGGGGGCGCGACCCCTAACTAATGATATGGGGGGGGAGGGGATAATGATTGGTCACATCCCCCGGGAGCCCCGCCCCTCATTCACCACATAATATACGTCTGTGGTTTTGATAAATGATAGATACGAGTTGTGTTCAGGGACTGAGGCTCTATATTAGTCTGCTTCTCTCCTCTCACTACGGGTTCTCTGGCTTCCGCTAACCAAAAACACATGTCTGGCGGTTTTGGAAAACGCCAATTTTTCCGTCACCACTTCAAACTGCGGCTTGGACGAGGGTCTCCCTGTGGAGGGAGGAGGAGTCGGTCTAGAGAGGGTTCGATGTAGGACGTTAGATGTTAGAGTACATAATACACACAGGGGAGGGAGGGAGGAGGGAGGGGGGGAGGGGGGGAGGGAGGGAGGGGGGGAGGGAGGGAGGGGGGAGGGAGGGAGGGAGGGGGGAGGGAGGGAGGGAGGAGGGGTGGGGGGGAGAGGGAGGGAGGGGGCAGAGGGAGGGTGGGAGGGGGGAGGGAGGGGTTGGGGGGGAAGGAGGGAGGGGATGGGGGGCAGGGGTGAGGAGGCAGGGGGAGGGGAGGGAGGGGATGGGGGAGGGAGGGAGGGAGACAGGGGTCAGGGGTTGCATGGGCGTGCGGTGAGGGGGGTGGAGACGGTGGTAGGTGATGAGGGGGTTTGTTGGTCTCCATAAACAAGTCTCTGCGTCTGCGCTCAATAAATACCACTCCCCCCCCCCTCCCCAGTCAAAAACACAGACAGAAACGCACTCTGGCACCAAGGGCCAATCAGCAAATTGCAAGACGCTTCCTGATTGTCTGATAAAAGTGAATTGGAAACTGTTCCGGTAATACAAGACATAGCTGGATTTTGTTTGGATTTGTGTCTCCTGTCATTTATCTGCTGTAAGACGGAAAGTAGCACACACATGTGTAACATTATTTGACCGATGTTCGTTGTTTTTGTTGTGTTTACATTCAAATATGGATTGAAATATACAAATATATTGTATAAATATTTTAAAAACGTGTCCTCCCATCTCCTCAGGTCCTGAGTGTTCCAGGAACTTCACCGCCTCCAGAGGAGTGATCGGACGCCGGGCTTCCCAGACAAGTACCCCAACAACCTGGACTGCACCTTCATGATCTTCGCCCCCAAGATGGCGGAGATCCTGGTGGAGTTCGACAGCTTCGACATGGAGCCCGACACGACTCCGCCCCCAGGGGCCGTCTGCCGCTACGATTGGCTGGAAAATCTGGACGGCTATCACAGGTGAGGGGAGGGAGGGGAGGAGGGAGGGAGGGAGGGGAGGAGGATAGGGGATGGGAGAGGAGTGAGTGGGGGTGTGAGGGTGGGAAGGAGGGAGAGAGGAGGGGAGAGGAGGGTCTGAACCGAGGGTGAAAGAAAAAGGAAGGATAGATAGATGAGATGAAAGAGGACGATTAGGCTGAGTGATTGGACAAAGAGGGAGAGAGAGAAAGAGGAGAGAGAGACAGAGTAGACAGAGACGACGCGAACGAGAGCGAGAGAGCATGACCAGTAGGGAGAGACGAGAGAGAGAGGAGAGGGAGCGGGAGAGAGAGAGAGGAGAGAGAGAGAGAGAGAGACAGAGACCGACGCGAGAGAATGGTGAGAGAGAGAGAGGAAGAGGACACAGGCAGCGCATGAGGAAAAAACACAAAGAATAGAAAATGCAGGATGAGAGAGAGAAGAACAAGAACTGAGCTTTGTATCGACAACCACAGCAGCTTTCCCCTGAGGCTGCAGACATTAACAGCACAAATCAATGAGACAGAATGTCCATATGCCCCATGATGTGTTTCCCCTCCGACTACATTTCCCAGACTGCACTGTTGCGTGATTGGTTCTCTCCGGCTCAGAGAGAATAAGACAGGAGTCTATAGATTGTGAAGTCTTCTCGATGAGTGACAGGGCACCCATGGTGTCCAGATGCCCGCCTCTCTGATTGGCTGCATCAGCGGACTCCTGGCGCCGAGCAAACCAGAGTGATGACTGGCAGCGGCTCTAAAGAAAGGTCTTTCGAACCGCACAGCGCTGCGCTCGCTTCAGGGTGACGCCAGAAAAACTCACGTCTCTGGCTCCCTCTTCCTCCAGTTACCTGCGTGTCTCTGCTATCATGTCTGCCAACGCTCTGTGTGCCTGGCACATCGTGTGTGACAGTGTGTGTGTGGGTGTGCACAGTGAGCCTGTGTGTGTGTGACAACAAAGATAACAGACAATTTAAGTCCCGGAGGATGAAGCGTGGACAGATCACAGGGAGATGGATAAGCGACAATCGAACGACCTCAGCCAGTGGGAGCGCGTCAGGAGAAGGCGTAGTAGTTGTACAGCGTGTGGGACGTGAAGACAGCACACGCGTGCCACATCATGCGTGTGGGGTCTACTGCTACGTGATGAAGACAATATTCCCCAATAGGCTCTGCGGCCCCAGCTAGGACGGACAGCTCCAGCAGGAACAGAGACACAGTGAACACCAGGGCAACGACAAAACGAGAAAAGCGACAAGCCCCTGGCGAAGAGCGACCCCTATCCCAGCTGCAGACACGCGACGCGCTCCAGTGGGCACATCGGGCGCTACTGTGGACCAGAGTTCCCGGGGCCGTTGTCATCTCCTACACGCATTCTGTCCAGGACCATCACACGGACCAACGCATCAGCCAAGGAGGAGGGCTCTCTCGCCAACTACACGGGTCAGCGCAGCGGCCCGAGGCCTCGGAGAGTCGCCTGGTCAGCTTACACACGTACACACTCACGCTCTCTACACCACCTGTCTGCACCACCCTCTCTCCAGTCAGAACACAAGAACATGTGTTCTACTGTAGTTGTGGAGCAGAGTTGAATTGTGAGTCGTTTTGGTCGTTGATGACAGTTAGATCTTGTCCCTATTGCGATGTTTTTGTAGTGCTGCTGTGTTGTGGGTGTCTGTCCTATCAGTCCAGATGAAACGATTTCACCAAGACTGTCATGTTGGAATTTCCCCAGATTATGGGTATAATCTAGGGTCCAGAAGACCATCTGGGTCACCTGATCGTTCAACCTGTGAAGGAATGTGTGGTGCTTGGGTGTGTGCTCCTGAGAGTGTACGCGTGTGTATGAGGTGTGTGTGTGTGCTCCTGAGAGTGTACACGGTGTATGAGTGTGGTGTGTGTGTGCGTACGTGTGTTTGTCTTGGTGCACACAGGTCTATCAGATTGTAAATCTGTCCACAAAGCAGTTCTCCGGATGAGAGGAGAGCTGGTGTTAAAAACACAGCTCTAATGATCCAGTGATGGCTGTAGACACACACACACACACGCAGATGAATTCACATTCTTTTCCTGACAAATACACACCTACTCTCACACACACACACACAACACACACACCACACACACACACACACCGAGAGCTGGCCAGCAGTAGTTGTCTTCACAGCGGACCATACGGGTGGTGAGTTCTCCCATCACTAGTTCTCCGCTAGACGTGACATATTGAAGTAGAAGGCTAGTGAACCGAGCCGAATCACGTTTCCACAACATTTACTATCTTGTGCTGTGTGTGTGTGTGTGATGTTATGTGTTAGCGGTGTGGTGTGGGTGTGTGTGTGTGATAGTCTGCATGTGTGGGTGTGCGTGTGTGTAGTTATATGTTAGTGTGGTCTGTGTGTGTGTGTGTGGTGTATTCCAAACTCTCTTTGGCAGGAAACACGTTCCGCATAATTCTCTCTACGTGGGAGGACAGCGCATAAAAGAGATAGTTTGTCAGATATCTCTTAGTCTTCACTTCTCTCCAAAACGTCTTTATCTTATCTGGCTGTCATTCAGCACCTCATGCTGTGACTGTGAGGCGAGGAGAGAGAGCG
>CAEFZP010001596.1:0-12500 GCA_903064625.1 Mallotus villosus
CCTGTCAGTGTTGAGCCTAATACATATGGATGGGTATGTGAAATGTTGCTGTTGTCAGACAGGAAAATATTTATCCAGCATTGGTCGTACTGCTTTAGCCGAGTGGGTTTTGGTAAGTGGCTTTTTCTACAGTGATAAATACATCTCTTTCCAGGCAGGAAATACCTGTTTCTGGTTGGCTGTGTATGGAAGATTTGACCTAAAATAACTAACATACCTTCTTAGCATATGTAGAAAGAGAGTGGAAAAAAGATGGAAGTGAGGATGAAGGAAAGAAAGAAAAGAAAAGAAGGATTGAATGCTGTGAGGCCTTCAGGCCTCCCTCAGTGTGTTCTCCATGTCACCTGACCTTAACTGCAGGCTCACGTCCAATCACAAACCTCCGTGCTTATCGCCGAGCAGGAAGTGATGCCAGGACGTTGCCAGGAAGTCGCAGGGACGTCAGGGTGAAGGACCACATGTTTCGGGAGAGCGACGGTCGCCGTGACGTCGGCTCACTCTCCTCCAATCGATGAGCTGGTGTCGTCCGGCGCCGCGCCTCTCTCACTTTCATCCTAACCATCTCCATCTGACCAATCAGAGAGCTGACGATGTGCGGGGAGATAAGGGAGGGGTCTTATCAGCAATCAGCCGGGGTTAATGGCGACCACTCAAAGGCTGTGTGATTGCAGCCATGCTTCACATCGCTATGAGGTAACCCAGGTCTTTGAGTACAGACTCCAGTCATCTGTCTGACTGGCTTGAGTAGGAAAACCTTCAGAGCCCACGTGTCCATTGGGCTTTCAGCTGTAGGCTATGATAAGGAATAAGAGCTCTGTACCTTTGAACTACAACCTAGAGCGGTCCCCCATACTTGTAGTCTTACATAACTGCGGTGCTTCGTTACCTGTGTCTCCTCCATAATTGTAGTCCTCTCTGTAAGTGTAGTCCTTCCATAGGTTTGGTCTCCATGTCGCAGGTCCCTCTCTGACCTGGTGGCCCTGGGGAGCCGGGTGAGGAGCTGCGTTAGGAGAGAGAGAGAGAGAGAGAGAGAGAGAGAGAGAGAGAGAGAGAGAGAGAGGAGAGGGGAAGGGGAGAAAGAGAGAGAGAAGGAGAGAAAGAGAGAGAGGGGAGAAAGAGATATTGACGGAGAGAGATGGAGAGAAACGATAACCATATATAATATATATATAGAGAGAGAGACAGACAGACAGATAGAGAGGGAGAGAGAGAGGCAGAGAGAGAGAGAGAGAGAGAGGGCTGAACTCAGACGGATGCAGATACAGAGCAGCTGTGGTCCCAGCTGGGTGGCCCCAGTGACTTTCTTTTTCTTCCAGTCCCTGTGGATCAAAGCCCTGGCAATCCCTCGCTCTTTTAGAAGAGAAGAAAAAGAAGGAGAATTAATACTAATGGTGCTGGGAGCGAAGGAAGAAAGCGTCGGGGTAATTACCCAGCAATCACTGCAGCATTCCGCAGCCGTGGGGGCAGAGATAGGGCCTTGAGCTTAAAGAGCATGGACATAGATCAACATAACCAGACTACACACACACACACACACACACACACACACACATGCTGACACTGAGACACACACAAACAGACACACACACACATATGCAGACACACACACACACGCAGGAGCAAACAGACCAAAACCGAGACGCACACACACACTGATGCACACATGCACACTCGTACACACAGAGGTAACTGGAACACACTCTCAGTCTCTTAACAGTTGAGAGGGGATCCGTGTGGCTACTTTATCTGTATTCGTATTCTCAGGCTTGTGTGTGTACGTGTGTGTGTTTGTACGTGTGTGTCTATGTGTCTGTGCATGTGTGTGGGTCTAATTGATGTGCAAAAATGCAGTGGAGGGTCCTTGTATAAATAGGGTTATGGAGGAATGTGTGTATGTTGGGTTGGGGGGAACGGACGGAGTGTGTGTGTGTTGGAGTGGGGTGGGTTAGGGAGGGTGTGTGTGGGGTGGGTAAAGGAGGGTGTGTGTGTTGGGGTGGGGGGTGGGGGGGGGGTAAGAAGGGGGGGGATGTCTGCATGTCATGTGTGAGAGCTACACAGCCCCCCCAAACCCTCCTGAAAATACCCCAACATCTATGATAATGATCTGAGCCTGTCTGTGTGTGTGTGTCCCTCAGGGACCAGTAGTACGTTCAGAATATGTCCATATGTTATAGAAGGAACAGAGGCCATTCAAACAGGGGATAGGACTGGGTTGGTCTGTCTGGGTAAAGGGCAGGGAGTGTGTGTGTGTGTGTGTGTGTACGTGCATGTGTGTGTCTGTGTGTACAGACAGAGAAAGCCTTTGTGTTTCTAAACATAGGGGTCACCAGAGAGAGTCCGTAGTGCTGGAGGAAGCTGCGGAGGGCCTCACAGATCCAGCTCCTAATCGGACTGAAACCCGTAGAAAATTCTGCCTCCCCAAATCGGGCCGCTCTTTTTCCGTGCCTCTGCGGTCGTCGAGCTGGCATGGCAACACTGTGTGCTGTCAGAGAGGAGGTCCATTTTCGGTTGGAGGGCATCGGCGGTTTGGCGCTGAAAGGCGGGCGAGGGGCGGAGGGGCGGAGTCGTAGGCACGCGAGCGCAGGTACAGACATGCTGTTCACTGACACAGGCCCCTGACTCAGACACAGGCCCCTGACTCAGACACAGGCCCCTGACTCAGACACAGGCCTGACTCAGACACAGGCCCCTGACTCAGACACAGGCCCCTGACTCAGACACAGGCCCCTGACTCAGACACAGGCCCCTGACTCAGAGACAGGCCCCTGACTCAGACACAGGCCTGACTCAGACACAGGCCCCTGACTCAGACACAGGCCCCTGACTCAGACACAGGCCCCTGACTCAGACACAGGCCCCTGACTCAGACACAGGCCCCTGACTCAGACACAGGCCCCTGACTCAGACACAGGCCTGACTCAGACACAGGCCCCTGATTCAGACATAGGCCCCTGCTCAGAGACAGGCCTGACTCAGACACAGGCCTGACTCAGAGACACATACACATACATACATACATACACACACACAAACAAACAAACATATACACATACATACATACACACACACACACACAAACACACAAACATATACATATACATGCATACATACACATGCATACATACACACGCACACAAACACACTCATATACACAAATTCATCCGCACGTATACGGAGACACACTCAACTCTCACACTAGCACGTATACACACACACGCGCGCACACTACCACAAGTACGTGTACACCGACAACTGCTAAGACACGCACACACACAGTTGTGCATGACACACTTGTTTGTTCTATAGTGTGAGTCTCAGTCCGCCTATTGCAGTATATTCAATAAAGAGACATCAATATCTGAGTGTATCATGTCAATACACAGTAATGACCTTCTTTCCTTGGACACGTTCTCTCAAATCAAACAGACTGGACCTTGAGGCTGGGAACAAAGTCCAACGAAAATAGTCTTTCTGTGTATCGATATTAATCAGTGTTCAACCTTGAGGTTGAAAGAATGGCGTTGATCATGCTAGTGTTGACCATCCCTCACACACACTCATTCCCCCGGTCTCCCGGGCCACACTCATCTTCTGATGTCATCCTCACTCTGTCGTTACGGTCGATAACCAATGAATGACGAGTTCTCCGGCCAAAGAGCGTGACATCAGATAGGTCAGCTAAGGGGAGGCGCAGGGGAGCGTGGGGGGCGGGGGGGGGCCCGGGGGGCAGGGGGGGGGCCCGGGTCATCCCCCATACCTAGTTTATGGATTAATCTCCTGTCTGCTCCCTGACCTCAGACACACACAGGTTATTTCATGAATTGAAAGCTAGTCTCCTAGAGGTCTGTTTAGGTTGTGAGACAGAGGGAGAGAGAGGGAGAGAGAGAGGGATGGAGGGATGGAGGGATGGATCAATGGATGGCGATATTCCAGGCCTGCAGGTGACTGTGACCTTTGGTTTCTCAGGGAAACCCTCGGTACTGTTGGGACAGACATTCCACGTGCAGTGTTGACATTTGGCCACAGGAGGGCGACAGCTTACAGCTTTTGTGAGTCCCTGGACGGCTTGGCCTGTTCTCTCCCGCTTCTCGTGCTTTTGTGAGTGTGTCAACGAGAGCAGAGAGAAACAGCGAGAGAGTGAAATAATAAGATGAAGAGGCACTTCACGATGAGGGCAGTGTGAACGAGCAGCGATGGGGAAGGAAGAGAAGGAGAAGGATTTAGAGGAGGAGGAGAGGGGAAGAGGGGGAGAAGGAGGAGAAGGAGGGGGAGGAGGAGGAGAAGGAGGGGAGAGGAGGAGAAGGAGGGGAGGAGGAGGTGAGGGGGAGAGGAGGAGAAGGAGGGGAGAGGAGGAGAAGGAGGGGAGAGGAGGAGAAAGAGGGGAGAGGATTAGGAGGAGGGGAGGAGGAGGAGGTGAGGGGGAGAGGAGGAGAAGGAGCGGAGAGGAGGAGGAGGAGGGGAGGAGGAGGAGAGGGGAAGAGGAGAAGGAGGAGGTGAGGGGAGAGAAGGAGGAGGTGAGGGGAGAGGAGGAGGAGGGCAGGGTGCGAGGAAGTGCTGGGTTTGGGGAGAAGGAGGGCGAAGAGAAGGAAGACGTGAAGGGGAAAGGTGAGGAGGGGTAGAGGAGAACAGAGTCAACACAGCTGTCACAGTTCAGCCAGGTAGACACATCTCACTGTTTTATCACAACGCAGATAGGAAGCACATTGTGGAAAGTCAGCGAATCAAAAGAGAGACAGAGAGACAGACACAGATAAGCAAAGATAGAGAAACCATACCAAGACGAACCAAGATTATTGAAGGTGTGGACTGGATTGTGCTTGGATGTCGGTGATGGTTCAGTGCCGAATGTTATTGTGTCGTTTGAATGACCTAATGTAAAGTCTTACAAACTGAACCGAAGAAGTCTGACCTAGTTTCCCTCAGGAGGAGAACACGCCGTTACTGTATCGTTGAGTTTGCTGTTGTTGTAGCAGTGTGTGTGTGTGTGTGTGGTGTGTGTGTGTGTGTGTGTCAGCATTCTTCCCCGGGCAACGACAGGGCTTTTACAACTGTCTTTGTCGTATTTTCAGAGGCGATGACAAGCTTCAAGAAATGGATTGCCTTTCAAAAAAGACCAATTATCGTTTGGGGTTTTTTATTGGTCCAAAATAGTTTTAAAAATACAAATGAATGTCACGCTTCGCTCAGGGTTCCTTTGTGTTCTGCAGAAACGTTTTGTGAGGATGTGGAACCGGTTCCAGTTCCCCTCGTTTGGATGGAACACAGACGGGTCATCTGGGTTTGTGGTTCTGGTCCCAAGCTTGTTTTACATCAAGAATTCACCAGAACCAAAAGCCTGTTACTGTTTCAGACAAACTTCTCCTATTACAATAGAACAGCTAGAAACGCTCTATCATCTCAAAATGCACAAAAAACAGAGAGATATTGTTGCATTGTGTCGCCGAAACATTTACCTTTGTCGCCGAAACATGAGCTGGTGTCATGAGGTTGTGGAAGATGGAGAGGAGGTACAGACAGACAGAGACAGAAAGACTCAAGTCTCTAACACACACACACACACACAGGCACACAATCGCACACACAACATTTCTGGGCACAACTCCAGCGTCAGCAGCACACGGTGGGGGCGCGGAAGGCTTCGCCCCATGTAGATACGAGTGTCAAAGTCGAGGGTCAGGGGTCAAGTCTGAATCATCCATCCCCGTGCAGAGGGGGGACTTGTATCTGCCTCCTATCACTGTGTCGATAAAGTTATCACAGTCAAAACAAGATGGTGGGGCCGCTGTGTGGGCAGGGACAGAGACGAGCGGACGGCTGTTTACACAGCAGCCATCACTCAGTCTGGTGGAGGCACCCTGGGAGAACATCACTCGGTGGTCTACAGGACCACGGCGCTGTGAGTGTGTGTGTGTTTGGGTGTGTGTGTGTGTGTGTGTGGGTGTGTGTGTGTGGGTGTGTGTGTGTGTGTGTGTGTGGGTGTGTGTGTGTGTGTGTGTATCTACAGTATTTGTGTACACACATGTGTCCTCTATCTCTCCTTATTGCTCAGTTGGCGAGTGGATCAGTGTGTCGGCTCAGCAGGGTGCATGTTCAGATATCTGTGTTTGTTTGTAGCTCCTGTGAACGGCCGTGCACGTGTAGACAGCGCCGATACCAGAGGGACCCCCGAAGGCTTCGTCCAATCGGAGGCCTTCTGCTCGCCGGGAACCGCGAGTGCGTCGAGGTCTAGAATTTCCGAATCAGAATTCCTCACCCTCGTTCCCATATCCGTGAGTCACATGACCCCTCCTCGTCCCAGGGTTCAAGGGTCGCGTCGTGCCGAACGTTTTTCTGCGTGATTTCATGGAAGGCCGCGCGGCGAGGCTAAATGTTTCGTCAGGGGGTTGTTATGTTGTGTGGCCGGGCCAAAGCAAACTGAGCCTGGTGAAGAATATAATCATTTATCTAAGACCAGGGGCGATGTGGTCAATTTGACCTGGAATAGGGCTCTGTGGAGCACTGCAGGGGATGTGTGTGTGTGTGTGTGTGTGTGTGTGTGTGTGTGGTGTGTGTGTGTGTGTGTGTGTGTGGTGTGTGTGGTGTGTGTGTGTGTGGTGTGTGTGTGTGTGTGTGTGTGTGTGTAAGAGTGTGTGTGTAAGAGTGTGTGTGTGTGTGTGTGTGTGTAAGAGTGTGTGTGTGTGTGTGTAAGAGTGTGTGTGTGTGTGTGTGTGTCTGCCTGCCTGGCTGTGTAAAGGAGGTGTGAAACAAGGCATAGCTAGACTCAAACAAACACACTACACTTCTAGAACCCAAACTTGTTGTTTGTGAGTGTTTGTTTGTTGATATGATGCCATACTTGTTTGAGCACATCGGTAGCATTATGTGTTCTGAGCCACCTAAGCAGGCACTGGATAACAGTAATGACCCCCTATCTAGAACATTCTACACACACACAAAGTATACGCAGACACATACTGTACACGTATACACAAAAAAGCAAAAACACCCGTGCATACTGAACACACACACAGTGAATGTCTCCCCTATGACCCATGTGTGATACGTTGAGTCAGTGGCGGCGTGAAACTTTCCCATCATGCCCTAGGGCTTCGCTCTCCTATCGCTCGGCAGATCGCCCCACGGAGCGACCTATCAGGGCCCTCGGCCGGGTGGCGTAATCGCCCCCCATTAGCCTATCAAGATGGCTCCTTTTTCCCACTCTCCTTCTCACCACTTTCCCTCCTAAGATCCAAACAAGATGGCCGCCCCGTAGCCTCCCTCCAGGACCTCTGGGGAAGGGAACACAACAGCATGGGACGCTAATTGGATTCATTTGTAAAATGACTGTGGAGATTTAGTCATTATCTAGCCATGTACCCATGACTGGAATGCAGCCTGGACGCTCTCCCCTCGGCGGGGCTGCATCTCTGCCAGGGATCTGGGGCTGCAGTCTGGACACATCTCTGCCAGGGATCTGGGGCTGCAGCCTGGGCACATCTCTGCCAGGGATCTGGGTCTGCAGCATGGGCACATCTCTGCCAGGGATCTGGGTCTGCAGCATGGGCACATCTCTGCCAGGGATCTGGGGCAGTCTGGGCACATCTCTGCCAGGGATCTGGGGCAGTCTGGGCACATCTCTGCCAGGGATCCGGGGCAGTCTGGGAACATCTCTGACAGGGATCTGGGGCAGTCTGGGCACATCTCTGCCAGGGATCTGGGGCTGCAGCATGGACACATCTCTGCCAGGGATCTGGGGCTGCAGCATGGACACATCTCTGCCAGGGATCTGGGTCTGCAGCCTGGACACATCTCTGCCAGGGATCTGGGGCTGCAGCATGGACACATCTCTGCCAGGGATCTGGGTCTGCAGCCTGGACACATCTCTGCCAGGGATCTGGGGCTGCAGCATGGACACATCTCTGCCAGGGATCTGGGGCTGCAGCATGGACACATCTCTGCCAGGGATCTGGGGCTCTGCAGCATGGACACATCTCTGCCAGGGATCTGGGGCTGCAGCATGGACACATCTCTGCCAGGGATCTGGGGCAGCCTGGACACATCTCTGCCAGGGATCTGGGGCTGCAGCATGGACACATCTCTGCCAGGGATCTGGGGCTGCAGCATGGACACGTCTCTGCCAGGGATCTGGGGCTGCAGCCTGGACACATCTCTGCCAGGGATCTGGGGCTGCAGCCTGGGCACATCTCTGCCAGGGATCTGGGGCAGTCTGGGCACATCTCTGCCAGGGATCTGGGGCTGCAGCATGGACACATCTCTGCCAGGGATCTGGGGCTGCAGCATGGACACATCTCTGCCAGGGATCTGGGGGCTGCAGCCTGGACACATCTCTGCCAGGGATCTGGGGCAGTCTGGACACATCTCTGCCAGGGATCTGGGGCTGCAGCATGGGACACATCTCTGCCAGGGATCTGGGGCTGCTGTGGTTCCACTGTCTGACAGACTGAGGCTCTGCTTTAAGCCTTGATGGCTTTCTTCTGTTCATTTGTTGTCTCCTGCGTGTTCTTGGGGTGTGTTTGTGTGTATGGGTGTATGTCATATTGTGTACGCGTGTGTCTTTGTGTGTGTGCGTGCACTGCGTATGCCCTCCTGGTGAAATGGAACATGAATGATCAGATCTGTTCTTTGTTAATAGCTCACAGCATGCCGCCTAGCCTCAATGTAAAACAGATTGTCTGAACACTGTAATCACATGTTTGTAACTTATGACAATGTTCCTTTCTTTTGGCTTTTTCACTTGGTGTTACTAGCTGTGTGTGTGTGTGTGTGTGTGGTGTGTGTGTGTGTGTGTGTGTGTGTGTGTGGTGTGTGTGTGTGTGTGTGTGTGTGTGTGTGTGTGTCTCTGTGTGTGTGAATGCAACAGTCACAGCTGCATCAGTGAGTGGTTTTGAGAGAGAGAGAGAGAGAGAGAGAGAGAGAGAGAGAGAGAGAGAGAGAGAGAGAGAGACAGAGAGAGAGAGAGAGAGAGAGAGACACACACACACACTAACAGACAGACAACACAAGAACAGACAGTCAAAGACCAGTTAATCGGTTTTGCGTATTGAGTTTGAAACCCAAGTAAACCCATCTGCCCAAAACCCCAAACAGACACAGTAGATTTCAGAGAGTTCAAGAAGGTTTCTAAAGACCCAAACGTTCTTTGTTTACACCTCTCCATAAAGCCGTCAGATCCCTCATGACTGTACGTCCATATCTGGAGAGATCTCCGCTCTGGCTGGATGGGATCTCCGAGTGCATCTCTTTCATCTGCCTTGCCAGAGGGTAATGGAGACACTATAAAGCAGAAGATTGGGCCCTTGGACTCAGTCTTCTTCATGATCCAACTGTGTTTAAGGAGATCCCGTTGATGAACAGGTGCTTCATGTTTCCTGTGCTGGGAGGACCTGGTGTCTCCTGCTCCAGAGCTGCTAGCTCAGCTGGCCTCGGTGCTCTTCGCCAACGTTTCTTCTCTTCACGTTTGAATTGATGCATCGCGAGCCTAACCCTTTGTCTTCACCTGTCATCCTCTGTCTCTCTCTCTCTCTCTCTCTCTTTCTCTGTCTCCCTTACCTCCTTATGTAAAGTCTCTAACCCTATCTCTCTCTCCCTATCTCTCTGTGTTCCTCTCCTCCTCCCTCGTACTCAATGTGTCTCCCTCGCCCTCTCTCCCTCTCTCCAGATAGAGAACTTGTTGGAGCAGTTGAAGGACAAGGACAAGCAGCTGGCGGGCCTCCGAGACAGAGTCAAGTCCCTGCAGACGGACTCCAGCAACACCGACACGGCCCTGACCACTCTGGAGGAGGCCCTGTCTGAAAAGGTGGAGGAGAGGGAGAGGGAGAGGGGGGGAGGGGGGACGGGGGAGGGAGAGGGGGAGGAGAGGGAGCGGGAGTGGGAGGAGAGGGAGGAGGGGGAGGAGAGGGAGGAGGTGGAGAGGGGGAGGGGGAGGAGAGGGAGGAGGCGAGAGGGTGAGGGGGAGGAGAGAAGAGGGAGGAGGGTGGCAGAGGAGACGAGGAGGTGGAGGGTTTGTGTGATAAGATGACGGGATGGATAGCGTGACCAAAGGAGAGGTGGAAGGGGATTGGTGGAAGTGGGTGTAGCAGACTCAGCCATGAGGGAGGGGAAGACTGGATGAGAAGTGACCTGAGAAGGGCGTGGAGCGGGTGAGGGGCACAGGAAGCCAAGCTGTGCCCTGGCTACTGTGCAGCTGGAGAGGGGGAGAGAGGAGAGAGGAGATGGAGGGATATGGGGGAGCGTTTGAATGTACATACAGAACTGGGGCCATCTTATACAGAGGAGACCCACAGGATGTTTATTTGTCCACTTGAGTGTTAGTGTGATATCATACACGCTATCTATACAAATACACACACGCTGCCTCACGCGAGGCCATGCCGACGTTCTGGAGGCCTAACAGGGCAGTGATCCCATCTCCTCCTCTCTCGCTGTGAGTGGAAGAGATGGATGCCGAGCGCTGGCTGTAAACATTCTCCTGTTTGTTTTTCGCCCAGCGCTACGGAACAGCTGGTGTCCATAAAGCCTCACCTCGGCGCTAGCGAGTTAGCCCGCCGCGGTCGCTAGCCCGCTAAAGATGAATCACCTCACGGGTCACTAACGGCTTTCTCTTGCCAGTAACTGTTTTTCGCTAGAAGGTCGACGTATGGTATTTTCACCCCGATAACAAAACAAAAAGAACACTTGACTTTCCAGAATCCCTCCCTTCGGCACTGTCACTTTCAGTTAAGGTGGAAAATCTCTCCCTCCCAAGTTTGGGTTCACATTTTGTATTCTTTGAACTGGCGGGGTTTCCCCTCAGTTTATACAAAGCTTTCATCGTGCTGTTTACGTATTTACAGAGACGGCCAAGGACCGGTCACGGTTCCTCCCGGAAAAGCCTGGATGTGGAGTGAGGACGTCCAATCAGTTGTCGCTGCACGCAACCCTCATACAGGACACAAGCTCACGAAACACCCTCCACACTGTGGTCCGTTAGGTCTGAGACGCACGATGAAAGCACAGCCTGAAAGTCTTTGATGAAGACGTTATCAAGTCAATGAGAGGTTTTAGTTGAGCGGTTCCTCAAGGCCTCTGTGAGGACAGATCCGTTTAGTCGGAGCCGACCCACATGACTGCTGACTGCTGGCTCAAACACACGCTGCCAGAGGTTAGCGCTGCGTGGTGTGTGTGTGATTAGCTTGGCTGAGGTCCTCTGGTCTTCCAGATGCAGACCCAGGGCAGGACTGAGGTCCTCTGGTCTTCCAGATGCAGACCCAGGGCAGGACTGAGGTCCTCTGGTCTTCCAGATGCAGACCCAGGGCAGGACTGAGGTCCTCTGGTCTTCCAGATGTAGACCCAGGGCAGGACTGAGGTCCTCTGGTCTTCCAGATGCAGACCCAGGGCAGGACTGAGGTCCTCTGGTCTTCCAGATGCAGACCCAGGGTAGGACTGAGGTCCTCTGGTCTTCCAGGTGCAGACCCAGGGCAGGACTGAGGTCCTCTGGTCTGCCAGATGCAGACCCAGGGCAGAGACTGAGGTCCTCTGGTCTTCCAGATGCAGACCCAGGGCAGGACTGAGGTCCTCTGGTCTTCCAGGTGCAGACCCAGGGCAGGACTGAGGTCCTCTGGTCTTCCAGATGTAGACCCAGGGCAGGACTGAGGTCCTCTGGTCTTCCAGATGCAGACCCAGGGCAGGACTGAGGTCCTCTGGTCTGGTCTTCCAGATGCAGACCCAGGGCAGGACTGAGGTCCTCTGGTCTTCCAGATGCAGACCCAGGGCAGGACTGAGGTCCTCTGGTCTTCCAGATGCAGACCCAGGGCAGGACTGAGGTCCTCTGGTCTTCCAGATGTAGACCCAGGGCAGGACTGAGGTCCTCTGGTCTGGTCTTCCAGATGCAGACCCAGGGTAGGACTGAGGTCCTCTGGTCTTCCAGATGCAGACCCAGGGCAGGACTGAGGTCCTCTGGTCTTCCAGATGTAGACCCAGGGCAGGACTGAGGTCCTCTGGTCTTCCAGATGCAGACCCAGGGCAGGACTGAGGTCCTCTGGTCTTCCAGATGCAGACCCAGGGCAGGACTGAGGTCCTCTGGTCTTCCAGATGTAGACCCAGGGCAGGACTGAGGTCCTCTGGTCTTCCAGATGCAGACCCAGGGCAGGACTGAGGTCCTCTGGTCTTCCAGATGCAGACCCAGGGCAGGACTGAGGTCCTCTGGTCTTCCAGATGCAGACCCAGGGCAGGACTGAGGTCCTCTGGTCTGGTCTTCCAGATGTAGACCCAGGGCAGGACTGAGGTCCTCTGGTCTTCCAGATGCAGACCCAGGGCAGGACTGAGGTCCTCTGGTCTTCCAGATGCAGACCCAGGGCAGGACTGAGGTCCTCTGGTCTTCCAGATGCAGACCCAGGGTAGGACTGAGGTCCTCTGGTCTTCCAGGTGCAGACCCAGGGCAGGGACTGAGGTCCTCTGGTCTTCCAGATGCAGACCCAGGGCAGGACTGAGGTCCTCTGGTCTTCCAGATGCAGACCCAGGGT
>CAEFZP010001596.1:17500-28039 GCA_903064625.1 Mallotus villosus
GTTTTAACTTGAATTTGCTGGTGTTCTGGGTTTGAGAGGAATTCCTGTGTGTGTGTGTGTTGTGTGTGTGGTCTGTGCTGAGCAAGCGTACATGTGTGTGTGCGTACTGTGTGCGAGTTGTTGTCTTTGTGCGTGTGACGTAGGACGATGTGTGTGTGATGTTATTTGTGAGTGTGCTGTGCAGCAGGGTGAGGGAGATGGAAGGGCTCGGAGGGACGCTGTAATGCAGACTAGGTCAAGGGTGAGCTGACACGCTGTTTGAGATTACTGTACATTCAGTTCACACTGACCTGGCCCCTGCCAACTACACACCGAGGTCCACACACACACATATACACACACACACACATATGTTTACACACAATCATAAAGTCCCGCACACACACACACACACAGTTGCACCCGGCCCTGTTCTATAGAGGGTGGAGATGAAGTCCCGGAATAGTGCCAGTAAAACACACCAAAGAACATTATGGTCAAAGCAAAGTGACTCGTTTAGATTTTTTCCACTTTGGATATTGTTGCTTGTGTGTCCTATAAGGATGTTTGGGATATACACAGACACACAAACACACTCTCTGCACTCCCATTTGTATGCTCTCTTTGCGGATGTTTGTGTAACTGAGTTAACCACATTGTTAGGGAACGTTTATAAAGATGTGAGGGCCCTTCTGACTCTATCCTCCTCCTCCTCCTCCTGCTGTTCTTTCCACTCCTCTTCCCTCTACTCCTCCTGCTCCTCCCCCCTCCTCCCTCTCCTCCGCCTCCTCCACCTCCTCCCCCTCCTACTCCTGCCGTTTCTCTATCTCCCCCTCCTCCTCCTCCTGCTCCTCCTTTTCCTGCTCCATCTTCTCTGACTTCTTCTCCTCTCCCTTTGCCTCCTCCTGCTCCTCCTCCTGTTTCTTTCCATCCTCCTCTTCTTGCCAGTATCTCTGTATCCCAGAGGTCTAGTAGATTCCACAGCCGGTTGGTTGCTGAACTAATCAGAGGTCTACAGGCTCCGCCCCTGCTTCCTGTACGGACAGGATGCAGTGAGGTGTGACTCACCGTCCCAGGCTGCTCTCCTCGTCCTGGAGGCTGAAAGAGGGAACCCTGAGAACCTTCTGGAACGTGGCCTGTAATCAGACTGCAGCAGCGGGAGACAGATAGGTTGTACTTGCCGTGACCTTCATCGACCCTGGTGGTCTTCTCCGCCAGACCAGACAGTCATCCAGAGTTTCCTCCGGGAACGCTTGTTATTCTCTCCTTCGCTCTCGTCTTTCCTCTTCTTCTGTCTCCGTGTCTCCGTGTCGGGGCACTCGGGGGCCCGGAGGGCTGGTCTGTTTGGAGAAGAGGGGAAGAAAGCTAGCTTAATATATTATCTTAAGTTAGTTTTAGTGAGGAAAAGAGTGGGAGAGAGAGAGAGAGAGTCAATGAGATGAAAGAAAATGTGAGGAGGAAAGGGGGGGAGAAGGAGGGAGAGAGGGCAAGAGAAAGTGAGAAAAGACCATGACTTCTCTTTCACACTGCCTCTAAGCACTTGGGGATAACCAGCTCAGCCTCAAGCCAATCCCCGCCAGCCTTACAACAGGCGTTTTGCTACAGGCCATACGATTGGACCGCCCAGAGCCCAGCTAGGCGGCCTCACACATTTAACTCATTTGCGATATTTACAAGTGGGAGAATTTTCCAGGAATGATAATAGTAATGTCTATGACCATATATGTAACCGTATCTTTACAAGCCTTACCCCTCGTTGTCATAATAGCCTGGATTCCTCCTGGACTCTGGCTTAGGAGCCACACTCTCCACTCTCTGCCTGTTTTCCACTGGAAGGCCATAACAAACTCCCATCCACTTAGCGCTAATGTGTTTTGCGTTGGCGCAGATTGGTTTTGATGTGTGCATGTGTATGTGTGTGTATGTGTGTGTGCGTGTGTGTATGTGTGTGTGCGTGTGTGACGCGAGGAGGGTAATGGGGCTGTAGAGAGGGTAAGGACAGGGTAAACATCGTCTCAATTTGCCCTCCCTAGGTGGGTTGTATCCCCCCCCACACACACACACACACAGACACACCACACACTGAGGTCTTCACTTTATGATCCCTCACTCTTTTTACGCACACACACACACACACACACACACACACACACACACACACACACACACACACACACACACATGCATTCGTGTGCATCGACATGTGCGAAGAGGCACACAGATGGAGCTAAATGAGTGACACATGGCCTCGGCCTCTCTTTCCGCTGTCACAAACGGGAGACAGGATCTGCGATGGCGTCCGTGAGTCAAATCGCAGTGGGCATGTGAGGAGAAGTCACGTGACGTTCGGCACTCTAAACACTTTGTTATTGTTCTGCCACCAGTTTGCCGGTGGCTCTTTACCGTTCCCATGGAGACACTGCCTGACTTGTGCGTCTTGTTTACCGTCAAGAGTCGATGTTTTTTGGATTGGGAACACGATCCTTGTTCATGTTTGTGATGCGAGCCGGCGAGAGTGAGTGACAGTAATAGTTAGCAGCCGTTT
The DNA here is from genome assembly GCA_903064625.1 of Mallotus villosus. NCBI lineage: Eukaryota > Metazoa > Chordata > Actinopteri > Osmeriformes > Salangidae > Mallotus > Mallotus villosus. Next base: position 20,025 of record CAEFZP010001596.1, read on the forward strand.
GAGGAGTCTCTGAGGTTTGTCTAATGACAGAACTGGGAGGATGCTCACGGCTGTACCTAGGACTGGCTCTGTGCCTGCCACTCACAGGGAGAGCCTGTGTGTGTGTGTCGTGTGTGTGTGTGTGTCGTGTGTGTTGTGTGTGTGTGTGTGTGTTGTGGTGTTACCGTGCGTGCGTGTTTACGTGGAACTCGGTTGATGATGTTTAAGTGAGTGGCCTCAGCTGTTGCAACAAGCAACAATCCTCTCCAGCAGAACAGAGAGAAGGAGAGGTGGAGGTGGAAGCGGGAGAGTTTAGAGAGCAAAAGAGAGGGAGAGAGATAATTCTAGGTTTCATACTTCCTCTGGGATATTTTTCCCTGAGAAAAAAAGTTGAATCAATCAGTGCAGCTATGTCTGCCCTCACGGTGTTTGGCTTCAGAAAAAAGAACAAAGTTGTTTGGTGGTCTCGTAAAATCAGAGCCAAAAAGAGACAAACGATAATTTAGTAATGAATCAGTACTGGGAATTAAATGTAAACGTTGAAAGAGAGAGAGAGAGAGAGAGAGAGCGAGAGAGAGAGAGAGAGCGAGAGAGAGAGAGCGAGAGAGAGAGGGATGCTGCAGGGATGATGATGATGGTATGGAAGCCACAAAAATGGTCCGAGGAAGGAGGGATGAGAGAGGGATAGAGAGACGAGAGAGCAGGGGAGCGGTGGAGAGAGAGAGACTGTCTCTGCCTGAGTCAGGTCTCTCCTAGGTAGCCCCATGAACCAGCAGTCTGAGCCTGGAGGGTGGCCATGTCTGACCCAGGACGGTGTCTGAGACGGGGAGACATGGCCCAGCACGTCACAGGGCACCAGGGCTTCACAGGATGGGAGACGCTTTGGTGGCCTTCTGCTCTGAACATCTACCACTTTGTTTTCTTCTTTGTAAAAAATACAAGAAAAAATCTCTCATGTCATAGCTGGCCCCTAGATAACAGACAGGGTGGAAAAGGTTCCCCAACAGAAGGATCAACAGTACTATTTAGCTCCAATACAGGTGTGTGATCTAGGTGGTTGAGTGCATGTCGGGTGTGCTGTGCTAACATCTTCCTCCTCCTGTGCTCCTTCTGCCTGCTCTGCCCTCCGAAGGCCCAGAATGCCGAGGACCTGAGCAGGAAGCCGCCGGACATCACGGAGCGCCTGAAGCTGTTGGAGCAGGAAGTGGCGCGCTACAGGGAGGAGTCTGGGAAGTCCCAGGCGGAGGTGGAGAGGCTGATGGGAGCTCTGCACGACACGGAGACGGACAAGAGCAGCAAGGAGAAGAAGATCACCGAGCTGGAGAGGTGAGAGGTCGGGGGACGCAAGCTCCTCTCTCTCTCTCTCGTCTCTCTACTCGCTCTACTCTGCTATCGAGTGCGAGGAGAGAGAGGAGATATCTAACTCGATCTCGCGAGTGCAGAAAGCTCTCAGCGAGTCCCTCTCTCTCTGCCCTCTCTCTGGCTCTCTCACTCGCTCTCTAGTCACTCTACTCTCTCGCTATCTCCCTTCACCTCTCTCCTCCTCCCTCTCTCTCTCTCACTCTCTCTCTCTCACTCTCCTCTCTCTCTCTCTCTCTCTCTCTCACACACACACCTACACACACACACTCCGTCTTTTCATCTCTCCACACACCACTTGAGTCGTCGGAGGCCGGTATTTGAGGCCCCGCCGATTCATTCGGAAGAACTTTATTTATGAAAGTCTAATATCCTCAAGACATAAACTGTCTAGATTGTGTCGTCTCTGCACTCGAGACCACTTAGGACATGTCCGGGGTCTGTCTGGATGCCATTACTTTCTTGGTGTACACACACACGTACACAAACACGCACGTACACAAACACGCACGTACAGACACAGGGATGCACAGAGGGCTTCTAGCTAATGCTAATAGTTGTGTTGTGTGTTTTTGTGCGTCATTGTCTGCAGACCTAGGTGAGTAGCAGCTAAGTGTTGTAGTTTCAAACCTGCCGTTTCGTCTGAGCATGTTCAAATGTCATCCGAACATAAGTTTCACCCTCATCCTTCAGTCCTCCTCACCCTCATCCTTCATTCGTATAATGGGTTGACTGTTTCATCTTAGTATTTAGTCTGAAACTCAGATCCTTCTGCATTCAATTCACGTTTCCTGAATAAATGGTGAGATTTTAAGTTTTCGGCCTCTTTTTACCATGACCTTGCCATTCTTCCTCATCTTGTTAGTGACGTGTGTGCAATCCTGTCTTTGTGTGAGTGTATGTGTGTGTGTGTGTATCTCTGTGTCTTGCATGTGTGTACACAGGGTGCCACCCTAGTTGAGAGTTGATGTCTTTCTGTGTGCTTGTGTGTGTGTGTGTGTGTGTGTGTGTGTGTGTTTGTGTGTGTGTGTGTGTGTGTGTGTGTGTGTGTGTGTGTGTGTGTGTGTGGTGTGAGAGAGAGAGAGAGCGAGAGAGAGAGAGAGGGAGAGAGAGAGAAAGAGACGATGTGCATCTTGCACAGTTTGATGTTGAGCCAGTGGCCTAACAGTGGGAGGTAGTGCAGTGTGTATCCTACCCTACCATTCCAGCCCAGACAGAACAACACTAGCTGTTTTTACACTCGACTTAACGACTGGCACACTGGTACTCAATTATCATCTGATTTATGGATTGGCATGCTGTGTGTGTGTCTGTGTGTTTGTGTGTGTGAAATGAGGGGTTGCAGACTGCCAAGTCAGAGGTGTGTGTGTAGTTGTGTTTTTGCAATGTGTGTGTGTGTACAATGTGTGTGTGTGTGTGTGTGTGTGTGAGCGAGAGAAAAAGAGAGATAGAGAGGGAGAGAGACAGGAGGAAAACTAATTGTGCCATGAAAAAGGCTTTGTTTGAAATTAGCAGTAGTGAAAAACTTCACATCCATAAAACACACATGTTCCGTCAGGTGTGTCTACTCTGTGGACCTGGATGTTCTGGATCAGAACCCTGCTGAATGTTCTGGAACCCTGCTTCCTGCCGCAGTCATTAGCCGTTTTATAGACTTCTGTCTCTCATGGAAAGAATACTCTGGTCCAAAATCTCCTGAAACACTGGAGATTGTATCACAGACTGAAAGATAGAATTAGTCTCTTAAACTCTTTCTGTCTTTTCTCTCTCCCTCGCTCGCTCTCTCGCTCTCTCTCTCTCTTTCTCTCACGTAGTTTGTCAGAGAATGAAGGGTAATTTCCTGCCAATTAGATTGTGTTCAAATGTGTGTGTACTTATCCATGGTTTGAGTGAGTGTACATTACACTTTTTTAGTGAGTATGTGTGTGTGCTTTTAACCTTGTGTGCCTGTGTGTGTTATAGTACACAATGTTTTTTTTGTGTGTCTGTGTGTGCATGTGCCTATCTGCACTCCCACATGTGTGTGTGTGTATATGTGTGTGTATATATGTGTGTGTGTGTGTATATGTGTGTGTGTATATGCATGTGTGTGTGTATATGTGTGTGTGTGTGTATATGCATGTGTGTGTGTATATGTGTGTGTGTATATGTGTGTGTGTGTGTATATGCATGTGTGTGTGTATGTGTGTATAGGTGTGTGTGTGTGTGGTAGAAGTTGCTGAGGAGGCTGCATCAGCTCATCCGTCTTCAGACGATCCTGTCTCATTTGTGTCAGGGAGGATCCTCTATCAGTTTGACCCCGCCTCTCAGGTCAGCGCTGGGGTCAGATGTCACACACAGGTCACTGTGGTGCAGTCAGATGGGCCTCCCTTGTATAAATACACACACTTCTCTTGTATCGGTAACAAAAGCAGAGAAGGGATGACTTGGCTGAAGCAGAGTAGAGTAGAGTACAGTAGAATAGAGTAGAGAGTATCACTGTAGAGTACAGTAGAATAGAGTACAGTATATCAGTGTAGAGTAGAGTACAGTATAGTAAGTATAGTAGTAGGTATATCACTGTAGAGTACAGTAGAGTATCAGTAGAGTAAGTACAGTATATCAGTGTAGGGTAGAGTACGTAGTATAGTATATCATGAGTCAGTAGAGTAGAGGATAAGAGAGAGCTTTGGTACAGTAGTTGGATGTGCAGATCCATGTATAAGGTTGGGTATCATTGGGCCAAATCGATATTTTTTAAAACGGTTCTGGTGCCTAAACGGTGCCAGAACCCATACTTAACAAAACAAAAAGAGCCACAACAGCAAATATATAGTATGTGCTGTTTGTCTGCATATGGGTTCTTCGACTCTCCGTGTTCCGGATTATTCTGACACCACATGAATGCAGTTTGCTATAATGTAACTAGCGATCATGTGCGGTGATGATGCTTCTTATGTCCGTTTGGGAGCACCAGAGGGTAAATATCGACAGCTCAGGCATTGAAGTGGCACCGAAATCTGCGTTCTGATTCTATCCAGTACTTACCGGTCTTACCAATCCTGTCCATGTATCCTAAAACCGGCCATGCTAATGACAGTTATTACTTCATCTGATGTGTATCTTCACAGCCGTCCACATTTCACTTCAAGAGCATGTGTTTATGTGTGGGTGTGTGTTTGTACAGGAAGTGTGTACGGTATTTGTATGTGTGTTTGTGTGTGTGTGCCTGTGTGTGTTTGTGTGTGTGTGGGGGTACGCGTGTGTGTTCTCTGTGGAATGTGTATTGTGTAATCTGTCTCGACGGAGGATGGATGTGTTTTTAATCAGTTTGTTGCTGTTGGAGCTCCATCAGATGGCCTATTAATGACTACCCAGAGAGAGAGACAGGGGATAGCGATTAGGAAATACACCCTTATTCACACTATTGGAAACCCACAGCCCCATGATTGATGTAGCAGGCAGGGTCACAGGGATGGAAGTGTTCCATAGAGAGACTGTTCGTGTGCTGCTCAGGTTCTGAGATCAAACTACGTTAGCTTGATCGGCTATGCTAGCTTAGCCAGGCAATGCTAGCTGTTAAAACTGTATTATCATTTTTTACTATCTTAGCCAGGCTAGCTTAGCCAGGCTAGCTTAGCCAGGCAATGCTAGCTGTTTTATTTGCATTTTTTACTAGCTTAGCCAGGCTAGCTTAGCCAGGCAATGCTAGCTGTTTAACATTTTTAATTATAAATTCAGTCTCCTGGTATGACCCCATTACCACCCCTACTTCCCCATCCAAACACAGACTACTGACCCACTGATGAATGTTGAATGGAACCAATATAGGTGTGTAAGACGGTATATTTATGAAGTTGACACACAACTTGTTTATGTTGGATTTGCCGTGGCCACACACACACACTTGTGCGGCGGTTCTAAAATAGGTCCAGACCCCGTCGACATGAATCACTCCCTAATGAACCTGCTGTCTGGATTCATTCTCTGATAAGACTTCAGACGGATAATCCGATGACACATCCTCTCACAGCGCACCCTCAATCCAGTATTCCACCCTGACCTTTGACCTGGGGTCTCGAGGGGACTGAGAAAGGGAGAGACCGGGGTGTAAATCTGTTATCGTGCCCCTGCTTCTTCTGAGCGACGGGCCAGTTGTGTTTTTATCATCTGCATTGCCTCAGTTCACTCACAGGCGTCAAATGATTTCACTCCTCTGCCCTGTTTTCAGAACGGGGAGAGAGGAGGAGATCCTGTGTGGGTGTGTGTGTGTGTGTGGGGTGTGTGTGTGTATGTGGGTGTGTGTTTGCGTGTGTGGGTTTCTGTGAGGCTGTGTGTAGGTGGGTGTGTGTGTTGATGTGAGGATGTGGTGTATGTGGGGTGTGTTTGCATGTGTGGGTTTCTGTGAGGCTGTGTGTAGGCGGGTGTGTGTGTTGATGTGAGGATGTGTGTGTGATTTTGAGCGGCTGTGTGTGTGTGTGTGTGTGCGTGGGTGTGTGTGTGTGTATAAGAGAGAGGTGGTAAAAACAGAACAGTGTTTTCACAGCCAGAAATAAAAGCGATCTGCTTGTCTTGGAAGCCGAGGGCCCTGGTCTCTCCAGCGAGCGGAGACAGCAGGAGATATGAAGAATGACTTTTATGATGCTCAGTTACAGACCTGATGGCCTGGTGAACTCCACTAACCATCCTCTTTCACCTCCTTTCCTTTTCACTCTGTTTTCTTGCTTTAGTTATTTTTCCGTCATCCGTCATCGTTTTTCGTCATCTCTCCACCAGTCCCTGATTTGTCTCCTGAAAAACTCTCTACGTGTTAGCTTTATATTTCTTTTCTTTCTGTGTGTGTGTGTACTGGATGTTTGTGTGTTTGTGTGGACACAGATGGCAGCTATGAGTTCTGATCAGAAATCAGAATCAGAATCAGAATCAGAATCAGAATCAGAAAGGGGTTTATTGGCCATGAAAGTTTGCACAGTCAAGGAATTTGCTTTGGCAGGAAGGTGCATACAATAAACATATAGTATCCTTAAATTTAAATATGTGGACTGTCTATACTAAATATCTATACTATATAACTATACTATCTATACTAAAGTGGAATTATATTTAAAATAAAATATACAATAAAATATAAGTTGCCTAATTTACAATATAAAAATACAAAAAATACAAGTATGACAAAAAATACTCAGTGCTGGTCTGTTAGTAGATATGCTCTCCACACAATGCACGAGTTAGGCCACTGTGGAAGTGGGTCCTTTTGTACCTTTACCTGCCTGTTTGTCAGTGGAGACCAACCCTTACCCTGCTTGTTCTCTGACGTACACACACCAGCGTGCCTACACACACACACACACACACACACACACACACAGCAGAGCTAAGCTGTTATGAGGGCATATCATCTATCAAAAGCACCTGCATTTTTAACTCATTGTTAGTTTTTACACCTGTGCCAGTAGCCTGTGTGTGTGTGTGTGTCCATGTGTGTGTGTGTCTGTGTGTGTGTGTGTGCGTCTATGTGTGTGTCTGTTTATGCTCAGAATGATTTACCCAGGCAGTCCTTCTGCACCATCTGTCATGTCCTGTGTGTGTATGGTATGATAGCTGATATGCCCTCATTCAAGTTTTATACTCCATGGACATTCCCCTTAGCTTACACAAGCACACAGACAGACAGACAACACACCACACACACACACACACACACACACACGCCCCCACACATCCCGTCAGTCTGGGGGCTGCGACAGCAAATATTAGTCTGTCCGTAGAAGAGCTTGTAGGCTGGCTGCAGTGTAAACAGTTTGTGTGTGGATATGAAGTAATGCACAGGGCTGGTGTGATGCAGGGGAGATGTAGTCTTCTGGAGCACAGGGCTGGTGTGCTGCTGGGAGATGCAGTCTTCTGGAGCACAGGGCTGGTGTGCTGCTGGGAGATGCAGTCTTCTGGAGCACAGGGCTGGTGTGATGCAGGGGAGATGTAGTCTTCTGGAGCACAGGGCTGGTGTGCTGCTGGGAGATGCAGTCTTCTGGACCACAGGGCTGGTGTGCTGCTGGGAGATGCAGTCTTCTGGAGCACAGGGCTGGTGTGCTGCTGGGAGATGTAGTCTTCTGGACCACAGGGATCTGAGGTCATTTGTCACTGTCAGAATTTGGAACCTTTCTGTGTGTCAAATATGAACTGCGGGCTCAGAAGCCGTCTTTAGATGCTTTAGTCTGAGTGTGTGTGTTGTGTGTGTGTGTGAGAGTGTTTGTATGTGTGTGTGTGTGTGTGTGGTGTGCGTGTGTGTGTGTGTCTGTGGGTGGTGTGTGTGTGTGTGTGTGTGTGTGTGTGTGTGTGTGTGTGTGTGAGAGTGTTTGTATGTGTGTGTGTGTGGTGTGTGTGTGTGTGTGTGTGGTGTGTGTGTGTGTGTGAGTGTGAGCGTGTTTGTATGCGTGTGTGTGTGTGTGTGTGTGCGTGTGGAGTGTTTGTCTGCGTGTGTGTGGTGTGTGTGTGTGTGCGTGTGCGGTTTGTCTGTGTGTGTGGTGTGTGTGTGTGTGTGGTGTGTGTGTGGTTGTGTGTGTGTGTTGATGCGTGCTTCTGAGCTGTTTTAAATGAATAGGAGCAGGTCTCATGCGTGTGTGCAGCTCAGTACACAGCAGCGCTAGCTCAGCTAACACACGGGTTAGCTCTCTAATCAACACTTAAACACCGCACAC
>CAEFZP010001597.1:0-5000 GCA_903064625.1 Mallotus villosus
GTGTTCTTATTTACGAATAAATCAATACAGGGCAGGTGTCTTGGAATTGACTAAAATAAATAAGACGCTATAGGTCTCGTTAATTTAATTGTCAACTTAATGAAGTTATGAATGTTAGTCTCTCTTTGAAGCCGGAGATCTCGCTGAGCTGGTGTAAGCTACAGTGTAAACAAACTGTAAGAAGATTAGTCTGCTTCAAGTTCACAGCTCAACTAAACGTTTAACAGGTTCAGCAGCGAGCGCTCTTTTCGCTCCCCATGGAAGCTCGAGCCCCGTCAATCCTCAGCATATAGCCCTGACGTCTCACACACACACACACACAACTCTGTGATTTTGTTTACCTTGTCCTGTCAAAAAGGTATTTCCACAAAACCCTAGTACTAGGCGGGTGGTAAGTCTTCGCTCAATGCTTTGCTTGAAACGTTCCCCGGTCTCCGTCCGCGCCGCGGGCCCTGCAGGACAGCTGCCGTGACGCACTGGCGTCTTGAATGTAACCTGAGAGCGCGCGCAGGTAGGATCATCACTTGTCCAAACTTCTCACACTTAGACAGCGGCGCGTTTGTCCCTCGCTCGCGGGAGGACAGATGAAAAACTTCGTAACGAGAATATTAAACCATGACGAATTGTGATGTGACAGGTGTCTCTTGAGGGACTTATAAAGTGCAATGGTCGTCATGTCCACGTGAAATACGACTATACCCCTGCGACACACAAAACCACACTTGGAAGACACGTAAAAATTAGAACTTTTTTCGACATTTTGAAATTGGTATCCTTGTTTTTCCTGTATGTTTACTTCGTGTAATTGTATATTATATTTTAATAAAAGCTGATGTATCTGTGTTACAGAGTCGCCTGTGTCTATGCGATGGCTTCGTCATCAGCTGGTCCTCAAACCATGTTAGACTAAAGTGTTGCTTCATGACACGGAAGAGCGAGTGTCTATACATTTATTTGATGAATTCCTTTACATTTAATTAATTCACTAACGCAGTCCTGGCTCCTTAAATGATTTACCAATATTTGTGTTGACCTGATCTGAGCGTATGATGGAGGTGGACATGTCGGTTTTCCTCTGAGAGTTCTAGAACCTGATAGGCCAGGAAAGCTCCTCTGAGAGTTCTAGAACCTGATAGGCCAGGAAAGCTCCTCTGAGAGTTCTAGAACCTGATAGGCCAGGAAAGCTCCTCTGAAAGTTCTAGAACCTGATAGGCCAGGAAAGCTCCTCTGAGAGTTCTAGAACCTGTTAGACCAAGAGAGCGTCGACGTCTCTTTATCTTTAACTTCTTTAATATTTTCATATATATATATTCATATCTATCAGTCTATCTATCAGTCTATATGTCAGTCTATTTGTGGGCTGCGATTTAGCAGTGTCCACCTGCGCATGGAGGCCTCGAGCACCTGGCGCGTGTGTGCAGTGTATGCAGACTGCAAATCTGCTGAGGGGTATGATCAGCCGCCGCCACCAGTTTGAAACGGCAGTTTATATTTCCCGTGGTACGTGGTTAGTTACGGGTAAGCGAGACCGTGTAATAGATTCGACACATGTCGTGGTTATGTCAGTATAACGCGCCTCGAGATTGCCGGATTGACGTTCCCAAGAGCGTGTGGGTCTCACGCCTCTGAGATTCTTCTAACTGGCATAGGTATTTGTGGCGCATGCTGAATGTTCAAATATGCATTTCTCTTTTAACAACTGTTAGCCTATATAAAAGGACCCACTGCTTAATCTTTTGGGGTATCGAGTTGAAAAACAAAAACCCCCAAACCCGCCCAGAACAGAACAAGTCTCTTTTGACTGATCAGAGAAAAACACATTTCAAGAAGATTAGGTCATATATGACATTCATCTCTCCCTTTCTCTCACATTTTTTTCCACTCTTGTTTTCAACTCCTTTTTTCATTTTCCTCTGTTCATTGAAAGACACATTCTCACGGTCCCATCTCGCGGGAGTAGACCTCTCCGTGTCCCCCAACAGACTCAACACCTACAGTAAATCTACGGTTACTTTCCAAGGGACAGGCTGTGCCAACACTGACTTATTTAGGGTTTAATTATGAGCACCACCTACCGCGGCGACTACAATTGTCTGGGTCGATACGTTTTTGGAGTTTGGAAGATGCGAGATGTTCAAGATGCAGGCTATAGTTCAGAGTAGCCTATTGGCAATACCTGCAAATCCGTTTCAAAGGCGACCTACTTCGGGTCAGCCAGCAGAAACATGTAGTTCGGCCGAAATGCAGGCCATCATTGAATCAACAGCGTAATCATTTGTCACTAGATTTCGCTAAGAGCCAGAGACATGAGTGAGTGAGCTAACCGTGTCACCTAGCGGCTGTAATGGAGAGGTACACACCGCCGCTGTTTGTGTCTTTGCTGTAAACGCCGTTGACCAGAAGATGGCAGCACGCACCCTCTCAGATGAATCTAGACTCATATGAAGAGAGTTTAACATGTTCTAGAACTTCTGCAATCTGCACCATTCACGTGCGGACAGTGATGTAGTCCAGTGACGTACGTAAACTCGATGCCAACGAGGATGCCCCGTACGCCCTACTGTAAACGAGCAGGGTCACGTGGTTGGGGGAGGGCACATGGAGAAGGGGGCTTGGTAAAATGACAACATATTATGCCCATTACTTTACACTAGAACACAACCATAAATTAATGACGAAGCTCGATGAAGCTCGATGGATTCCAACATGAAGATCCACAGTCATTACATCCTCTACCTCCCATCTCTTCTTCTTCCTAATTTTATCTTTTGTCTTCTCCTGAGGATTCCTGAAATGTGTGTGTGTGCGCGTGTGTGTCTGTGTGTGTGTGTGTGCGTGTGTGTGTGTGTGGTGTGGTGTCTGTGTGTTGTGTGTGTGTGTGCGTTAAGACGTCAGTGGGGAGATGTCAGTCTTCCTGTCCTTATATAGGAAGTGTGTCATGTTGTCGGAGGTCTGGTCTCAGTTGGGACTTTCAGAAATGCTATAAAACCCTCCTCTCCTCACACAGCATCCTGCGCTCTCCCACACACACACTCTCTCTCCCACACACACTCTCTCTCCCACACACACACTCTCTCCCTCACACTGTCTCTCTCTCTCTCACACTTCACCCACACACTTTTGCTGTAGCTCTGCTCCCACACAGCCTCTCTTTGAAGCACTCACCACACACACACACACACTCACACCGATCGAGAGAATGGCCCCGAAGAAGCCCGAGCCGAAGAAGGAAGCAGCCAAAGCGCCCCCCCCCGCCTGCGGAGCCTGAGAAGCCAAGGAGCCGACTTCGACCCCAAGAGCATCGCGGTGGGTCACGGATGGATGGCGCCCGCGTGTGTGTGTGTCTGAAAATGTGTGTGAAAGTGTGGGAATGGTTTTTCTGTGTGTGTGAATGTGTGTGAGAATGTGAATGTCTACGTGTGTGTGGTGTGTGAGAGAGGGAATGTGAATGTCTACGTGTGTGTGAGAGAGCGAATGTGAATGTGTATGTGTGTGTGTGTGTGTGTTGTGGTGTGAGAGGGAATGTGAATGTCTACGGTGTGTGTATGTGTGTGTGTGTGTGTGTGTGTGAGAGAGGGAGGGAATGTGAATGTGTGTGAAGACAGAAGGAGTGTGATGCTGTAGAGACGAGGTTTACAGCCCAGTGTACTGGGAGACGAGTCTGTGCAAACGAGATATGCCACCATGTTTATGTATTCAAAGCCAAGCTCATCACACCAGAGTGTGTCCATGTCTTGTTGTGTGTTTATGTGTGTGTGTGTGTGTGTATTCTTGTGTGTTTATCTGCGTCTATGCATCTGTGTCTGTTTGTAGAGTATGTTTCTGTAGTTTGGATAGTTCAAACATGGTTTAGGCAGAGTGAGTTCTATTTCTGACTATCTCCAGGGATGATCTCTGAGGTTCTGGGTGGAGACACAAGTCTTCCCCGTACTCTGATCCCTGTCAGAGATGTTTTAGGGAACAGACTGGTGTGGAATGACAAGACACTTTGGGATGAATAAATTACATGTGTTCATGGTCCACTGTCAACAAACGGAAAAAAGGTGGATCTCAACAGTCTATTCTGGTTTCCTCGACTCCTTCCTTCCTTCCTTCCTTCCTTCCTTCCTTCCTCCTTCCTTCCTTCCTTCCTTCCTTCCTTTCCTTCCTTCCTTCCTCTTCCTTCCTCCTTCCTTCCTTCCTTCCTTCCTTCCTCCTTCTTCCTCATTTCCTCCTCTCCTTCCTCCTCTCCGTTCTCCTCTGCTTCCGATCTGCCTGAGGGATCCTGTTGAAACACGGGTGGCATCTCATTCCTGGAGGGAGAGGGGAGAGGAAGCTACTGTAGAGTATTGAGATGTCCCCGGGGTTAGAGCCCTGTACCAGAAGCTGTTAACGTCACACTGTATACATAGCACCTCCCACAGAGAGGGATGAGAAGCATCTCTCTCTCTCCATAGGAGAGACGAGACCTTCATCTAGGATCGCTAACGGCTCCCAGAGGAAGGATCAGCATACCTCTGTGTCTGTGTGGTGTGTATTTGTGTGTGCTTGTGTGTGTGGTGTGTGTGTGTGTGTGTGTGTGTTACAGTTGACAGGAACTCCCATAAAGAGTGGTGGCTCCAAGAATACCAAAGCCCTTGTTTCAGGAGGGACAGATTAGGGTGTAACCCCAACTCTTCTTCAGAGACAGACAGCTGATGTAGGAGTCCCTGGGCTCTCTATGTCCTAACACACACACACACACATACACACACACGCACGCTCACACACACACACACATACACACACACGCACACGCTCACACACACACACATTACACACACACGCACGTGGACACGCACACGCTCACACACACAGACACGCACGCACACACACTTACAAACACCCACTTCCTCTTTGACCTTCTGATTTTCTCTCTCTCTCCTCCTCTCAGATTGAGTTCAGCCCTGATCAGATTGAAGGTAAGCAACCATCCCAGCGATGGAAAGTCATCTTATTTCACTCTTTACTCACTATGGCTA
>CAEFZP010001597.1:10000-15147 GCA_903064625.1 Mallotus villosus
CCTGTAAATACCTGCAGCTCTGTCTGGACGCCCGCCACAACCGCTAACCGCTAAGCTAGGAGACTCAGGCACTCTAGGAGGTAGGAGGCAAGCCAGGGCGAGAGGTCGAAGGCAAGGTTAGCCAGGTAGGAAGCAAACACTGTGCTAGGAAATAGGAGACGAGGAGATGAGAGAGGGAGAGACAGAACAGTTCCTTGACTCCGACCACTAAAATCCAGTTGGAACTTTGTACTTCTGATCCTTGATCTTCAACTGTACTCTCTATGTGAACTCTTTGTACTCGGGTTTAGTAAAAGGCAAGCGCACCCAAATATAGGCCCGCTGTGAGTGATGATAGGGAGGGATCAGGGTAGACATTTACATTTACATTTCGTCATTTAGCAGACGCTCTGATCCAGAGTGACTTACAGTAAGTACAGGGACATTCCCCCGAGGCAAGTAGGGTGAAGTGCCTTGCCCAAGGACACAATGTCATTTTTTGCACAGACAGGGAATCGAACCGGCAACCTTCAGATTACTAGCCAGATTCCCTAACCACTCAGCCACCTGACTCCCTAGACTAGGGTATCTCCAGACCGGAGGGACCAGGGCAGGAAGCCAGGGTTCGTAGGCCTATGGAAGGGGGGTTGTTGCAGGGTTGGGGTGAGCCTAATTCTGACCTTGCAACCTCAACATACCACCGCGTTCCTTCAGTATTTGGAGCCACACTGCCCTCTTGTGGTACGTGTGTGAAACTACACCAGACAGTGTGTGCTACAGAAGCTTCTAATTCTATGACCTTTGGTGTAAATCCAGCATCCTTGCTGCCAGCCGCCCCTCTCTATCTCTCTCTTTCTACCCTTCTGTCTGTCTCCCTCTCTCTTTTTAATATACCGCTTCCTTAGTCTCTTTACCCTCTGACTTTGAATCTCTATACCCAAATTATCTTTCTCTCTCTTTTTCTCTCTCTATCTCTCTATGTCTCTCAACCTCTCTCTCTCCCTGTTCTCTCCTTCTCTCCTCCCGCTCGCTTCTTTGTCTTCATCTGGCAGAAACTGCATGCTCACTCTAGTGGTGTGGTTGCTAGGCAACTCCAGGGGGCCATCCCCTCCCATCCTCGTGGCTCGGGCGAGACTGGCTCGTCCAACTGGTGACGTAACAACAAACACACACACACATACACACACACACACAGAAACACACACACACACACACACACAACACACACACACACACACACACACAAACACACACACACACACACACACACAAACACACACACACACATACACCAACACACACACACAAACACACACACACACAAAGGGGCACAAGATATGAGATCCCAAATGTATGTTTACAAATCTGTGTGTGTGAGTGTGAATTCCTGACAAGGAGGTTTGTACAAGTGTATCTTAGTAACCCACCAGTATAACATAAGGTCAACACCACACCAGGGAAACTGAAATCCTAAGCAGCATTCTATCAGAAGTGTGTGTTTTCTAGACATATCTAGGACATGCCTTGTATAAACCACAAACATATCTGGCATTACATTCGTTTGCTGAAAGAACTACAATTTTCTCTTCTGGCATAAAACTTGCTCTGCTAGAAATTCACCAGGAAACATCAACATTTAGTTTTTTTATTTATCCTTGCCAAATGTCATTGTTTGGTGTCTAAATCCTTCCTAATGTCTAAACATTGTTGTAGACTGCCCCCAAACACATTTTTGTCGTTCAACATGTTCTGGTTGTACATTCTAGCCATTTGTTGGTCCTATAGCGCCCTCCTCCTTCTGGCTATTTCAAGTATTCATCTCTTCCGGAGAGTGCACTGACTGACTGAGACTGCAGCTGGATAGATACATTACAACTCTGTCTACCAACCAGGTAAGAGAAACCTGATTTATTTTTATCTCAGAGAAATAAATAAACTGTATTCTTGATAGTTCAGTTCACACTCTACTTTGAAATCCGTGGATTAATGACAAATTCGAGGTATTTCGTGGGAAACCTGAAATCCGCCGTTCTTGCTCTTCATCTCCCATTGAGCCACACAGAGACAATCTTTTCACGGTTGCCTGGGTGAGGGGAGAGATTTGGTCCCGGTATCTGTACAGAAGGCTGGTTACAAAGCTAGCTGGCTTGCTAACTAGTAGGCTAACTGGCTTTAACTGCAACAGGCAAGTCGCATTGACCAAATCATGTGTTAATAATCTGATCAAAAGTGGCCTAGCTCGCTAGAGAAAATGTGCCATTTTGAAAAGACAGTTATTGGTCGCTATGTAACTATCTAGGATTTGTGACAATGTGTAGTTTGTTATTCGGTCGGCCGTCACATAGGCTAATTAAAAAAAACTACAAAAAACTGAGGAAACAGCTAGCGAATGGTAGCTAGCCAACGACCAAAATGATGAACCGTTTATGATAAAGGTGTGAAGACAGCTTCTCAGTAGCTATACGACTTTTGCCTGAATAAAGAACGTTAGCCTACTAGATAGACAGCGCGGTTTTTCCACATGGTTCGCTTCATGTCAGCAGAGGTTTTCGATGTTTTTTAAGATGTACAAGTTTAGTGCTGAATCAACCGTAAATTTGCGTAGTTTTCAGCCTGCGCATTGGCGTTAGGATTCCGTTAGCCGCTGTCCGCGGACAATGGTGCTGATGTTGGCTTAACAGTTACCGGGGGCGCAGGCTACGCCTTTTACTCTGGCCCTGACAGCTATACTTGCTTTAGGTCTACAGTAGGCCTGCAACATCTAATCGTTTACATAAATGTTTAAATCATGCCAATTAAAGCTCTTTATCATCCGTTTACACTAGCCAGTCGCTTAAACGGAGTGTCTATTTAAAATGTTTAGTTGACGAAAGTTAGATTTTGATTTAGCAAACAACTTAATTACGATGGAGTGTGCAACTCCAAACTAGTCTGAGCAGAATATGATCGCCTTAACACTGAATATGCGATTTATCATTCGCTTGACATGTGCTGCTTTGTCTGTGTGTTAGCCTGTGGGTGGAAAAGGTTTGTGTTTTTGAGATCTGGTTTAGATGTGATAGGTTCAGACACACATTCTCAGTCAACTTGAAATCCGTAGGCCTACTATGAATCTAAGCCAGCTTTAGTTTCTGATAGTACAAGATATCTTACGAGTGTTTCACGTTGTAGGCCTACATTAGACATGTGAGACTGGTCGCGGACACACCTTTTCACGGCAATGTGTGCGACGCCGCGGGAGATCCTACCGACTACCCGGTTTCTCGTTCCACCTGACAATATCTGATCGAGGAAGTGTTCACCCTATTATTGAACCTCTGTTATTTCGAAATCATTTTGGCTATAAAAATGTCAATCGAAAGGAATCTGTTATCAGGTCTCCCCGCTGACTCCTGCACGCCCATCTTGTGAGCGTGCACTCGTCTCTAGGCTGCTGTGTAACGGTTGCTAGGCTGGACGAGAGCACAGTTAGATTAGCCTAGTCGCTCCTATATTGTTAATGCTTTAAAAAAAGACGAAACAAATCCCCACACGATTAGCTTAAATGTTTTACTTCAGGCCCGAGTGAAGTCATTATTATTTTGATGTTGATAAGTAATCAAACAGATCAAATATATGTTTGAATCCGTGTCGAAACGTAACGGACCAGGTGTTGTGCTAATTGACTACAGTAACGGAGTCTTACATCCGTCCAATAGACAGCAGCGTCATATTCCTGCAGCTGTCTGCCTAACTGATACTAATGATCTATTCAGCCGTGGTGTAATGTGATTAAAGTGACCACACTCTTGCAGAAGCAGATGATATGTGCAGAGTGTGTAGCCCACACAAGACTAGCAGCGTGGGACAGGGTACAGCCTGCCGCAGCAGAATGATGTCGCTTTCAGATGTTATCAGTATTAGTTTAGACTTCTGTGTTTATTCACGAGATGAGTATTTGGTCTACAACAGGCCTTTATCTCCACCTCCATGTGCCTGGTTAGGAGCCAGGGGAGGGAGGGGTGAAGAGATGGGTAGACCAGGATAGAGTAAGTGACGAATCTTTCTCATCCCTCAGTTCACCTCTCATCATCTCTCTATCTGTCATGGAGACGTGATAGAAAGATTAATATACTTACTTTTAAATATCCATACTTTTCAAAGGAATTGAACATTTGATCTCCATGTATCCGCCCTGTATAACACTAGTCCTGTGTTTCACTATCTCCTGCCCTGACCTTCCCTTGGGGGAGGAGGGAGGGTGAGTGCCCTGACCGTCCTGGGGGAGGAGGGAGGGAGAGGAGGAGGGAGGGTGAGGAGGGAGGGAGAGGAGGGAGGGAGGGTGAGGAAACAACTGGGAAGTGTTATGTGAAACAAAGGAGCAACGTGGTTTTGTGATCTCGTTTCTTACCCATTTCTTCTCCTGGCAGGACAGGGCTTTGGAATCTAGGTCAGAACTCAGAACAGAGGCCATCCTTGGAAAACACACACACACACACACACACACCACACACACACCACACACCACTCTCTCTTAATACACACACACACACACACTCTTAATACACACACTTAGAGTTTGGATGGAGGGCTGTAGTGGATGGGTGTGCCAGGGGTAGTCTGAGAGCATTAGTGATGACTGACAACGTCTTCTCCCTGACCTAGGAGCACTAAGACTCTGGGGAGAGAGAGAGGTAGAGAGGGAGAGAGAGAGACGAGGAGAGAGAGAGAGAGACAGGGAAGAGAGAGAGGAGAGACAGGAGAGAGACAGGAGATAGAGAGAGACAGGGAGAGAGAGATGGAGAAGGAGAGAGAGAGAGACAGGAGAGACAGGGAGACAGGGAAGAGAGACAGGGAGAGAGAGGGAGGGTAGAGAGAGAGACAGGGAGAGATGAGAGGGAGTGAAGAGAGAAGAGAGGAGAGGTTTCGTGGGCATGGATGTCAAGTGACAGCTCTGCCTAAATCTCTCCAGCAGTGACACTAACACTAAGAATCATTCTACTCTCTGAACTGCCCTAAGTTTCCAACAGAAATACAATAGCCTAGCTGATCTATCCCTGCTGATGTCTGCAGTATTATTAGAACTAGTAGCTAGTTAGTTAGTTGTCAGTTCTCAGACTCCTCTGGATTGGCTAGCTTCATTACACAGGCCCCTCCCACACACAACCCTAGCTGCTAGCTTCATTACA